>APFE030930881.1:66941-77501 GCA_000404065.3 Pinus taeda
TCGTCTCATCGTTTGAAGGGAGAGTTGCGCTGATCCACCTGCAACACTTCCACTATTTTTTAGTTTCCTGGTGACGCAGATTCATTATGGATACACATGTAGATCTTCACATATCCTAGAGGGAAGGTCACGCTCACGTTGTGGACGACAAGATCGTAGCAGTGGAGTGTTGCTGTTGCATTTGCGTGGAGGAGATCCGCATGAGAGATACTCTTGACTTGTAGCTAGAGAGCCACCATTGTTGGATGCCAAGCTGGCCCGACGAGTTGCGAAGGCCTGACCGCCAAGGAGAATAACAAAGGAGGCCAAGATTGCAGGAAAAAAACAGAGGAGGCTGAGATCGCTTGAGGCAGTTGTTGATCAACGTATAGATGGTTGTAGACAGCACGAGGAGGAGAATGTGTTGAGGGGGGGTGTGATCTGGGCTTGTGTAGATCGACTATGGAGGAAGCCATGAGAAGAAGGAGAAGGCCGCTACCCTCATAAATTCAAAGTGATATTTTTTTTGTTTGTTACCTCTTCAAAACAAAAAACACAGGGTGATAGCCGCATACTGTTTTTTTTTCTTTTCCTGCTTGATGGTGGTTTGCTGCTCCTTCTCCTCCCCACAGTGGGCGTCAATGTGAGCAAAAATATTGATGTGGTCCATAAATAATTTTTGCTAAAGGAAGGAGATCAAGTAAAAAAAAGAAGGGTGTGAAAACTGAATTTGATATGTGTAATATTGAATCAAAGTGATATCCCATTTTTGTCGTACCAGGATCTAGGAGCCTGTTTAAACCATATAAAGCTTTCTTTAGTCTACATACTAAATGCTCTTATACCTTCTTAGAAAACCCCTTAGGATGCATTAAGTATACTTCTCCTTTTAAATCACCATTTAAGAAAGCATATTTAACATCTAATTGATGTATTTTCCAATGATGCTTAGTGGCTAAAGCAATAATCAATCTAATAGTATTTAATTTTGCAACATGGGAAAATGCTTCCTCAAAGTCAATACCTTCTTTATGGGAATACCCCTTTGCAACCAACCTTCCTTTATACTTATCAATAGACCCATCTACTTTAAATTTCAACTTAAATAACCATCTACAAGCTATGGGTTGTTTACCATGTGGAAGCCTTACTAGATCCCAAGTATTATTCTTAATAATAGATTCATATTCGTCCTTCATTGCTTCCTTCCATTCACAACTCTTACTAACTTCATGAAAATTAGAAGGTTCTACAATGTTTAACATACTCGTCCTGAGTACACAATCCTTATAGCGAGTTGGTTGATGTTTCAACCTGCTAGATCTCTTGAGTGTTGGGGTGTCAACTATTTTGCTCTATTCTTCTCTTTGTGGACTGAAGTCAATTTCCTCCTCTTTATCTTGTTGTTGTCATTGCTATTGTTGTTGTTGCTCACTGATCCCTATTTCAACATCCTCATCTGAAACTAAGGGTACATGCCATTCTTCATTATCTTGAACAAGATTTCCATCATCAACCTGTTCATGAAATACTACGTCTCTACTAACAAACACCTTGTGAGTAGAAGGATCAAACAAATTATAAGCCTTATACTCACTGCAGTATCCAATGAAAGTACATTTAATGGCCTTTGAATCTAACTTTTTCCTATTTTCTTTGGGAACATGCGCAAAATCTTTACAACCAAATGCTCTAAGATTACTTACTGCATACTTGAAGCAAAAAAACGCTTCAAAAGGAGTTTTATAATCAAGACTTTTAGTGGGACTCTTATTCTTCAAATACACTGTAGTATTGACAACTTCTCCCCAAAAACCATTAGTTAGATACTTAACTTTCAACATACTACGAGCACACTCCACTAGTGTTCTGTTTTTCCTCTCAACTACTCCATTCTGCTGAGGACTGTAAGGTGTTGTAAATTGTTGTTGTATCCCATGCTCTTTGCAGTATTTGATGAAATCCCCTTTCTTGAATTCTTTGCCTTGATCTGATTGAAGAAACTTGATGAACCTTCAGGTCTGCTTTTCAATTATGTTCCTGAACTGCTTGAAATACTCAAAGGCATGACTCTTCAGTCTAATGAAATATACCCATGTGAATCTTGTACAATCATCAACAAATATTAGAAAATAGTAGGCCCCACCTAATAATATTGTCTGCATAGGACCACATAAATCAGTGTGGAAAAGTTCGAGTGTATCCCTCTATTTCCTATCTTTAAAAGTAGGAAATTCATCTCTATGTTGTTTACCGAATGCACATGCTTCACAGTCAATATGAAACTTTTTCAAAACAGGAAGACCATTCACCATACCTTTTTTCTGCAATAGAAGAAGATCAGTGAAATTGATGTGCCCAAGTCACTGAAAACTTGTGGCATCAGCGACTTGAGCACATCAATTTCACTAATCTTCTTCTGTTGCAGAACAAAGGTATGGTGAATAGCCTTCCTATTTTGAAAAAGTTGCATATTGATTGTGAAGCATGTGCATTTGGTAAAGAACATATAGATGAATTTCCCGTTGTTAAAGATACGAAACAGAGGGATACAATCAAACTTGTACACACTGATTTATGTGGGCCTATGTAGACAAGGTCATTAGGTGGGGCCTACTATTTTATAATATTTGTTGATGATTGTACAAGATTCACATGGGTGTATTTTCTTAGGCTGAAGAGTCATGCCTTTGAGTATTTCAAGTAGTTTAGGAACATGATTGAAAAGCAGATAGGAAAGTTCATTAGGTTTCTTCGATCAGATCAAGGAGGAGAATTCAAGAAAGAGGATATCATCAAATACTGCAAAGAGAATGGGCTACAATAGCAGTTTACAACACCTTGCACTCCTTAGCAGAATGGAGTAGCTGAGAGGAAAAACAAAACACTGGTGGAGTGTGCTCACAGTATGTTGAAAGGTAAGAATCTAACTAATGGTTTTTGGGCAGAAGGTGTCAATACTGCAGTGTATTTGAATAATAGGAGTCCCACTAAAAGTATTGATTTTAAAACTCCTTTTGAAGCGTTGTTTGGCTTCAAGCCTGCAGTAAGTCATCTTAGAGTATTTGGTTGTAAAGCTTTTCCACGTGTTCCCAAATAAAACAGGAATAAGTTAGATTCAAAGGCCATTAAATGTACTTTCATTGGATACTATAGTGAGTATAAGCCTTATAAGTTGTTTGATCCTTATACTCACAAGGTGTTTGTTAGTAGAGACGCAGTATTCCATGAACAAGTTGATGATGGAAATCCTGTTCAAGATAATGAAGAATGGCATGTACCCTTACTTTTAGATGAGGATGTTGAAACAGGGATCAGTGAGTAGCAGTAGCAACAAAAACAACAAGATAAAGAGGAGGAAATTGATTTCAGTCCATAAAGAGAAGAATAGAGGAGAATAGTTGACACCCCACCACTTAGGAGATCTAGCAGGCCGAAATAGCTACCAACTAAGTATAGGGATTGTGCACTCATGAATGGTATGTTAAACATTGCAGAACCTTCTAATTTTCATGAAGCTAGTAAGAGTTGTGAATTGAAGGAAGCAATGAAGGAGGAATATGAATCTAATATTAAGAATAATACTTGGGATCTAGTGAAGCTTCCTCATGGTAAACAACCCATAGGTTGCAAATGGATATTTAAGTTGAAATTTAAAGAAGATGGGTCTATTGATAAGTATAAAGGAAGGTTGGTTGCAAAGGGGTATTCCCAGAAAGAAGGTATTGATTTTGAGGAAACATTTTCCCATGTTGCAAAATTAAATACTATTAGATTGATTATTGATTTAGCCACTAAGCATCATTGGAAAATACATCAATAAGATGTTAACTTTGCTTTCTTAAATGGTGATTTAAAAGAAGAAGTATACTTAATGCAACCTATGGGGTTTGTTAAGAAGGGAGAAGAGCATTTAGTCTATAGACTAAAGAAAGCTTTATATGGTTTAAAACAGGCTCCTAGATCTTGGTACCACAAAATTGATTCATTTTTCCTCGTCCATGGTTATAAACGGAGCAAAAATGATCCTAATTTGTATATTGCATTTAATGATGAGAGGTAGATAGTGCTGAGTCCTTTATATGTAGATGATCTGATCATGATAGGGAGTGCAGACAAACTCATTGAAGAAATCAAGCAACAGTTATCACAGAAATTTGAGATGAAGGACCTTGGAGTAATGCATTATTGTTTGGGTCTAGAAGTTTGGAGAGGTTCAAGCCAAACTTTCTTGTCCCAGGGTAAGTATGCTAAGATTTTGTTGACTAAATTTAAAATGGATGAGTGCAATGCTGCATTTGTGCCTTTATAGCAGAACAACAAACTTCAGGTGAATGATAGTTCGAAATATGTAGATGCAACATTGCACAAACAGTTCGTTGGCAGTCTTATTTATTTGACTACAATGAGACCAGATCTAGATTATGTAGTGAGTTTATTGAGTTAGTTCATTACTCAACCTCATGAGAACCATTGGCTTGCACCGAAAGGAGTACTGAGGTATTTGCAAGGAACTTCAGACTTTGGTATTTTGTATTCTGATTCATTTGATGTTAGGTCGACAGGTTATACAGACTCTGATTGGGTAGGAAATTTAAATGATAGACAATCAATTACAGGTTATGCCTTTAGCATTGGGTCCAGAGTCATATCTTGGTGCAACACGAAGTAGCGTGCTATAGCCTTATCCTCAACAGAAGAAGAATATCAAGCTATGTGCGTCACAACATGTGAGGTAGTTTGGTTGCGCAGACTTCTCCAATATGTAGGAGAAGAACAAACAGAAGCTATGATTATCAATTGTGATAATCAAAGTTCCATCAAACTCGCTTACAATCCTGTGTTTCATAAAAACACTAAGCACATAGACACTCAATGTCATTATGTTAGGGAGAAGGTGTAGTCCAAAGAGATTTATGTTGAAAATTGTAATTATTGTGATAATATGGTTGATATATTTACTAAGCCTCTGGGAATACTGAAGTTTGAATTGTTTAGGGACATATTAGGTGTGTATAAGAGCCCTTTTTCGATTAAGGGGGAGTGTTAGAATTCATGGAGAATTGGCTATTATTGTTACATAGCTATGATTTTCCTTTCTATAGTTATTGAGTTCGTATTCTCCTAGGATATGATTTTTTGTCCCTAACAAATTGTATCTATTTAATATTCAGATTAATGTGAAGCTCTGTGTGGCTTTTTGCTTGAGGTAGCTCCTCGTGATTCGCACCTGTGAGATCCTCTTGTGTTGGTTTGTCATTTCATGTCTTCCCTGTGCAATTCTTGACAAACCTAACATATTTGTGATTTAGAAGATTATTTTTTTCATAACCCACAAAATAATTAAGTAAAGATGTTAAAAAAACTGTATGCAATAGATTTATATTGAATAAATAATATTAATAAAAAAAAATTCTAAATAGATAATGCAAACCTTTCTATAGTCAAATTCCAGAAACATAAGTGGAATTAAATAGTGGTTTTATTGACTATTATAATCTATTGGCCAATTAAACAATATTATTAATAGAAGAATTTAAATAAATTATTATGGAAATATTGTAGTCTATGTTTGATAAACAGATTATTTAATAGTCAATACAATAGATTAATTTGAAAAATAATCAATAAAACTTATTTAAACAATAGAACTACATCGAATTTCTATTGTTTTTTGTTTGATTAGTGAATCAAACCAAAAAGCAAATCAAAATCATATCAAATTGCAATACATTATCCACAGTCTATGGAAATAACAAATATTGAAGTTTTAATATAAATTGACATTTCTTGTAGAAACATAACATTATAAAATATAAACATATAATATTTTTACCTATTTAATTTAACTAAAATCTATTTTATGTAATAGATTTATTTTATGCAATTATCAATGTCGTTTATTATAGGTAGTAGATTTATGTAATTTTTTTTTAAGATTTTACATAATAAAATCTATTTTATAGATTTATGTTAAATCTATGTGATATATTTATTTTATGTAATCTAAAAATTGAAACAAGTCAAGGATTAGATATTTTGTAGTTTATTAAAATATATTTATGTAATAGTTTTATACTAGCACAACCACATTTATATTGATATAAATAGCACAACCACATTTATTATTAATATAAATGTGGTTGATAAACTCTGATAGGCTTTTGATATAATAGTTTATATTAATATTAATATTATATTAAAATAATAAAAAGTTAAATAACTTTAGATAATTATAATAACACATATAAGCAAATATTATAAAAAATAATTGAACACAAATTAATAAAACAAAGGATGAAATTAAATAAAACATATTAATAAAAATTAAATGCCTAAATATATAACAGTATTTATGATAGAAAAATATGATAAAATAAACAATCAAATTAACAATGAAATATTAATAATAAAAACTAGCAACGAAATAGATATACAAAACCATAACATTAAAGAATGTGAAATGTTTCTAAAATAATGTTGGTAATTAAAAAGATAAAATAATGCTGGTAATTAAAAAGATAAAATAAAGTTACTAATTAAGTATAATCATAAGAAAAAGTAAATACATTGAAGAGAACATAAATTTTGACATGAAGAATAATTGTTGTCAATCCCTAACAAGCATTCACGATGGTTAAGAAATGAAGATTCTAACAATATTGCCACAATGCAACAAAGGAATGAGATAAAATTTTAAACATTACCAGACCAATGACAACAATCCAAAGTTTAGTAACATTGAAAGAAATAATAATAACAATAATACCACATTAGACAACAAAATTCAACTCTCAACACTTGACTACAACACAATTATTTCATAGCAACCTCTTCCAAAACACACACAAAGCGGAGTCAAAAGAAACACCAATTCAAATCAACAGGATAATGATCACAATACGTCATGCTCTCAAGCTAGTCCCTTCTTGTCTTCCTCCCTGATTCTCTTTGGTGAAAATGATATAAAGTTTGAACATCTGATTTCATTCCACTCAAAACATGGATATGCTCATCAAGAAAATGAGGATGGAAGCCATGTCTTCTATCAAACCTTGCACAAATAGAGGTAACAAAACTAATGGTTTTTGTAATTGAATTAATCAATATGATGTAATAATTACCAACAATGTTCTTGATATCTATCAATCATTGACAAAAACATACAATTAAAATGAGTACATTCAAAGAAAACAAATTAACAGAAACAAAACTATGCATTTACGATTTTTCTTATTTCATATTAAAACATAAATATAAAAGGATTCAAAAGAAAGACATATAAAAAAACAAACAACTACAATTCAAGAAATCAAAGAGCAATTTCTCTAAAATAGTCTATTTACTTAAAAAATAATTGATAAACACTAAATTGCAATGAAGATAAATACCCCAAAAATTATATTGACTTTAATCACTCCTCCTCTTTCTTTTGAAGTGTAACATATGCACTGTCTTTCATTTTTGGACAACATTGAAAATAAAAAGGTGGTGAAATCTGCAAGACATCTATTGATTTCACTCCCAATTTAGCTGGAAATGTTAGACATGGTGAAATCCGCAAGACATCTATTGATTTTACTCTCAATTTAGTTGCAAATGTTAGACCATGCCTTTCTCTATCTCCAATATCTACAGTGGCTCATTGCAAAGTCATCCCCTATGATTTGTGTATTGTCAATTCTATGCCATTTTCAAAGGAATTTTCCTTATATTCCTCCTAAGAACACGTGGAATAGGTACAATAATTGGAAAATCCTTATCAAATGGAACACCACAATATGTTTCAAATATAATTGTAACAAGTTGTAGAAGTTGCAATGACCTTGAACAAGGCACAAATAAAATATTTTCAGTATATCCAAGTGCACCATTAACGAGACCAACTTCAACCCACAAATTACATGTTAACATCACACACTCTCCACGACATAGAAGTACTTTACGCTCCAATATATCATCATCACTATTACTTATTTATCTTATTCTACTACTTTCTACAACACATCTCGCAATAGGAGAATATAACACTTTAATCATTTTTCGATTGTGCGAATTGACGAGATTATTCATTGCAAATAAGTGAATAGAAGAAGCAAACAAAATCATTTGTTGTCGAACTAAGAAAGTATCAAGGGGGATCATAAGAGAATCCAAATCAGTAAGAGATGGCTCTGCATTTCTATGATTGGTTAAATTATGGCGAAAATATGCTTTTCTAGGATCATTTCCTTGTTGCCTATAAATTTTGTCTAGAGCCACTACAATGTTGAAGCTTTCCCACAGAACTTTCACAGTTGTTCTACCTGCATACAAAGGTTTATCCTTAATAGGAGGTAGCTAGGCAAGGTCACCCACAAGAATGATGGACCTACCACCAAAAGGACAATCCTTATTTTCAGGAAAGGGTTCTCACAAACGAGAATATATTTGTATGAATAGACTTGGACCTATAAAACTCATTTCATCAATCAATATATATCGAACATGTCTCATTTCCTCTTGGAACACTGCCAAAGCCTGCCCACACAATGGCTTCATATCTTTTATAGGATTTTTTAAATAAGAATGTATTGTTTTCCCACGTATGTTAAAAGCAGCAATACCAATTGGAGCAAGCAATAATAATGGAATTTTCCCATTCATTGTCACACTAGAAAGACCATGTGAAATACACCCAATGAGAGAAGACTTCCTTGTTCGAGTAGTATCTGGAATAATCATTCTCAAATAACCATCATTTTCTCCATTAAAAAAGTGTTGAAAAATAATTTCAAAAGCGGCTAGTTGTTTTTCTGATAGAGATGAAGGAGCCAAATATGTGTCTGTAACAAACCCATAATTCAAAACACCTGCAGATTGCATATGTCTTTCATAATCGACCCCTTATTCTAAGGCATCATTTGACGCCATAATTTCCTACCAATTATAATCAACATAAAAGTCCCTTCTACCAAGATTATCAAGGTTTGAAATGTTTACATAGCTTGGAGGAACTAACTGCAAAAACACCTACCACTCTTCAAAATATTGATCAACATTTTCTTCATGTATAAGTGGCGCCACATCCTTTTCATCACCTTTATTTCGTAGAGGACATCGATAAACATGCCACATATGATATCTTCATTTTCTCCAACTCTCAACAATACTTTCAGTAGACAACCCAATATCTGAACTAATGTCACAAAATGGCTTGTATAAAAGAAAATCACTCCAACAAATCATTTCAAACTCTTCTAGCCCCTCATCAGAAATAACATAAATTCGTTTCCAAACATGAATGATAGTCTGCTTATCACATGGACTCCATTTGTCTGGCCTACGCTTCTCCTCAAAACTCCATGATCTTGCTATTTCTATCAAGCATAAATGTTCCAAAAGAACGGGTCTACTTTGATAAACCTAAATGAAATTGTTTCCATACAAAACTTCATCAGAATGTAGTGAAACCCTTTGGTACACTTCTTTCCAACATTCAAGGTGAATAATTTTTTATTACAGACAACAAGAGGAAGCTTTAGCAACAAATGGAACATCTCTTGAGCTCCAATGTCACTCTCAACAAGCGTCTCAACAACAAACCTTCTATACATAGATAATACAGGATCCTTAAATGCACTCCCATCAACAATTTTGGTCAACATTTAAAGATAAATTTAAGATCTTCTCTCTTCCTTTGAAGCATATTTTGCAACATATTTTAAAACCTGATGTCGAGAAAGAACTGGCTGACAATCAGCATTTCCTCACCACATTGTTAAAACATCAACATTGTGAACATTGAAATGATCATCATGTTGTGATAATTGATACTTCTTTCTCCCTTTTTCATCTATTGAAAATGTTGACTCTGGACAAACCTCCCTTGGAGAATGATAGCAACATGAAGGAACAAACCATTTTTTACGTAAATAATAATCAACACTACATTTTTTAGCCTTTGCACACGGTTAACTAAATGCTCATAATCTTCTTCAACATTACAAGATTTTTTTCTTTCAATGTTAAAAACACATGGATCATCATTTAAATTTCAAGGGCTCATGACATTTTGATGATGTATGTCATGCAAATTCCATGCTATAACGTATTTGTCAAAGTACCACTTTGCAACACCAACAATAATCGCATTGGACCAATCTAATTTTTCCATATCTAGTGCTTCACACTAGTATAAAATGAGAAATTAGTTGGTAGGTGACTAAAAACGTTAGTCACCACAACTTTTCCATGTGAAATTCCACCAAAAATGAGCAATCTTAAGTGACCAAACTAAAAATGACTAACATAAATCACTAATTTAGTCATGAGTTAAAATTTGTGACTAGCTAATAAGTAATACAACTAATAATGACTAACATGAATGACTAATTTCATCTACCTAAAAAGTACTACAATAATATGAATCATTTTCTTATGTTAGTCATCTTAATTGTGTCAAGCAATCTAAAGTTACAAGTGATAGGGGATTGAAAAAGATTGGTTGAAAGGTTATCATTCCTTAAACAGTTCTTCATTCTCACAGGGTGTATAAGTGAGCCAACTTTGCATTATTTATCGCTAATAATTTGTAATTTT
>APFE030930881.1:77811-90415 GCA_000404065.3 Pinus taeda
AATCTAATTGGATCTAGTTCCAATTTGAAATTAATTTGAAAAGAAATTTTATTTTTTAAGACTAAAATATCAAATAAAAACTACTTTAATTTCATATTAACCGACCTAGATCCATCTTAACCTCGGATCTATCAAGCGCCGAGAGGGATCCAATCTCTCGAGGTGAAAACTTTTTTTTCTAGTGCAAAAATTGAGGAAATGTTTGCACCTCGAGAGATTGGATCCCTCTCAGCACTTGATAGTTATAGGGTTAATATGGATCTAGGTTGGTTATATAATAATATATAATATCTATACTTGTATTTGTGTCTCTTTCTTATTCCCTCTCTCTATCTCACCTGCCAAACATACACACACACTCTCTCCCTCTCTTCCCCTTCTCTCCCTCTCTATCTATATCATTCTCTATATTCCTTCCTTCTCTCCTTTCTCCCTCACTCTCTCTCCATCACTCCATTGTCACCCCCTCTCCCTCTCCACCTTTCTCCCTCTATGTTTTCCATGTTCCCTCCCTCTCTTGCCCCATCCAATTCCATCTCTTTCTCCTCATCTCTATCTTCCTTCCTCACTATCCCTTATCTTCCACATCCCTCTATCTCTCCTCCCAAACTCTCTCTCTCTCTCTCTCTCTCTCTCTCTCTCTCTTCCATCCAAATCTATCGCTATCTTCCCCCATCCACTTCCTTCTCCATCTCTATGTCTCCATCTCTCTCCCTTCCACTTCTCTCCTTATCTCTATCCTCTCCTCTTCTTTCTCTTCCATCCTATCCTCTCTCCCTCACTCTCTCTCAATCTCTCCCTTCTCACTTCTCTCCCTCTCTCCACCTCTATCTCTCTATGTCCTTTTTATTTCCTCCCTCTCTCTCTATCTCTCCCCCCTCACTTTTCCTTCCTCTCATTCCATATCTCCCACCTCACTCTCTCCCCCCCCATCACTCTCTCTTTCTCTCTCTCTTTGCCCTCTAATGTTTTCACTATCTCCCTCCCTCTCTCTCTCCCCTCCCCAACTCTCTCTTAAATTTTATTGGCAAACCAAACATTCTGCCACAAACTTTTGAATATATAATTTAAGGCCATCCCAAAAAAATTCCTTCTTAACCCTGTGGTAAGTTTTAAAAATCTTGAGTGCCCTCCTAAGGGAGAAGTGTAAAATTCCATAAGAATCTTTTGTTTGAGTTGGGAATTCTTACATAGGTATAAGCGATATTTGTACCATAGCAAATCATTTTTCTAGCTAAATGTATCATATGTATTGGGATCTTGTTGTAACTTTCGAATGCGTGCCCACACTTCTTCGTCATTCTTCCATTCCTCCCTTACTTCGTTTATCCAATCTGGTTGGATAATAGAAATGGCGCACAATAATGCTTCCACATCCTCATCCTTTCTTGAGAGTGCTTTTGCCACAACATTTTGCTTCCCTTTTTTGTAGATAATTTCAAAGTCATAACCCAACATATTTGTGACTCATTTTTGTTGCTCTTTAGAGGATAATATTTGCTCTAAAAAGTATTTAAGACCATCATGATCCGTTTTTACCTTGAAGTGTCTTCCGATTAGGTAGGGTCGCCATTTCTTAAGTGCATGTAGTATTGCCAACATTTCCTTCTCATAAATAGCTTTTTGTAAATACTTTCCTTTGATTGGACGACTTTCAGAAGCAATGGGTTTTTTATCTTGCATTAAAACAACACCAATTCCATTTCCCGAAGCATCACATTTCACAATAAAGTTTTTTGTGAAGTCTGGGGTAGCTAAGACTGGTGCTTGGCACATTTCCTCTTTAAGATGTTCAAAGGCCTTCGTTGCTTCTGGAGTCCATGAAAATGCATATTTCTTCAACAATGTTGTTAGAGATGCTACTATTCTCCCATAATTCTTAACAAACTTGCGATAATACCCTATCAACCTGAGAAATCCTCGTAGATACTTTATGGATGTGGGAATTTTCCATTCCTTAATGGCTTTGTTTTTCTAGGGTTTACCTTAACACCTTCATGAGATACAATATGACCCACATATTCCACCTCTTGTACTCCAAAGAAATATTTAGAGCTTTTTACATATAATTGTTTCTCCTCCAACAATTTGAGCACCCTGTCAACATCTTCGACATGATCCTTCCAAGACTTGTTATAGATTAGTATATCATCAAAAAATACTAACACAAATTTTCTAAGGAAGGGTTTGAAAATGGAATTCATCAAACCTTGAAATGTAGGTGCATTGGTAAGGCCAAAAGGCATGAGCAAAATTTCATAATGATCGTCATGAGTTCTAAAAGTTGTTTTTGGAATGTCTTCAATCTTCATTCTAATTTGATGATATCCTGAACGAAGATCAAACTTGATGAAGTAAATTGATCCATGTAACACATCCAATAATTCATCAATAACAAGAATGGTAAATTTATCTTTAATAGTGAGCTTGTTGAGCTCCCTATAATCCGGACACATGCGCCATGATCCACCCTTCTTGTGCACCAATACTACTGGAGCAGAGAAAGAACTTTGACTAGGTTGAATTATACTAGCCTCTAGCATTTCTATAACCATACATTCAATTTCACTCTTTTGGGCATAGTGATATTTGTATGTCCTAATGTTTGGAGGAACATTTCCTGGAATCAAATGAATAGCATGATTATAATCATGATTAGGTGGGAGACCTTTGGGAGTCTCAAATACCTTGGAGTGATTGTCCAAGACTTTTTGGAGATCTAGAGAAATAGATGATTTCAATGTGGGAACCTCTAATGAACATAATTGCACAATTACACCTCGTTGTTCCTTATTTAGAAGCTTTGTCATACTGTTAGAGCTGATTATCTTTCCTGGTTTCCCTGCAATACCCCTTAATTCAGATTCCTTTCCTTCCACGCAAAATTTCATGAAAATTTCTTGAAAATTGAAAACTATTGTACACAAGGGTTGTAGCCATTGGACTCCTAGTACAACATTAGCACCACCCATTGGAATGGAAAGCATTAGGCTATTCAATACATATTCTCCCATGGTCTCGTAATTTTGATATATCATGTTGCATTTATTCCTCTTCTTCATGAGTCATGCTAGAGCTTTTAGGTTGCTTACTAGGTGTTTCCATTTTATTTCTTTGGGGCATCAATTGCCGATAATAATGCTTCAATATGCCCTTCGAATTCCTACAAACTAATTTTTCAAACCAAGCTTATGCAAAAATTAAAAACAAACTACACACCTTTTTTCACTTTGTAGGAGCTCAATATTGAATCTGATGTATCTATGTAATTTTGGATCTCCCAGGCCTGAAATTTCTTCTTTTGGTAACACTCTAATTAGTCTTTCCAACCCCACAACTCTAATCAATATTGGATTCTCTAATGAAGAGTTATGCCAAATCTCCCACGATGACGTGAGTATAGATAGGTTCAGTAGAGTGAACTTGTACAACGTGCCACAGGTCACTATTTCAACCTTAGATTCTGAAAATTATACCGAAAACAACTACAGTCCGTCCTCTTTCTGCAACTTCTTACGAAAATTCAATCTGATGCTTAGAACAAAAGCTATGACGATTTGCCCAAGGTGACCTGTTTGGAATGTAATTCGGGGGTTTGCAAAAACCCTAACTTCCTCAGATTATATCGATGAAACTATAGTGAAACAAGATCTGAAATTTGGATTGGCAATTTAACATGATTTCATCTCAAATGGGTTTTTTTTTTTAGCTTCTTAAAAATCGTATAACAAAAGTTATAGTGAACATGCCATGATGACCTATTTGGTGCAGCAAAACCCTAGAATCCAAAGCTCTGATACCAAATGTTATGAAACCAGCTCACAAAAAGATAGAAAAGATAGATGAATGCCTTAGAAATAAGCCTATTCGAGGGGGTAACCTCCTTTACATTACAAAAATGAAAAATTCTTGGATGATACAAATGACTAAACCTCCTTTCTATATATATAAGAGTCTAAGGGGTCACAATATAATCGAGGTGACATAACAGTAATAACATAAAGGCACAAAAATAACAGTAGTGGGTTTCTTTGGGGCATACTAATAGCACTATGGAGACAATAGGGGCACAATAATAAAAATAAGGGATGCAATGACAATAGTAATGGGGGAGTCACTAGTATTATAGGGGCCTAACAGGGCTCCTCCAGCCACAAGCATCCATCATGCACCAAGCAGAGTAGCTGCCTGATGATGAAGACAATCACTGCGGTGTAGTAATAATGCGGCACCTAGAGAAGGTTTAGCAATCCTGCTTTCTCTATACCTCTGAGCCATGTGCGCAGCTCCAATTGAATTGTTCCAACAGTCTCGTTGATCCTCTCGTGAATTAGCTTCGCAGTCGCTAAATGTGGGAACTTCTCATGTTTTGTGAGGTGCCAATCTTCAAATTTCAACATGGGAACCTGCCCCAAGTATTGTCCCTCAAAAATAATATCATATGGGAGTAGCGGAGTTGGCAGAGAGCTCTTAATGTCATCTATATTCTTTGGCACCTTGGCTTTACCCTTACGCAGAGGAACATATTCGAACAACCAGGTAATAGGATTTGCACCCTAGGTTTCAACGTCCATCTCTACATCCTCCTCCTCCACCAGGATTTCTTCAGATTCCTCCTCGTCGGCCTCTAGATTAATGGCCTTCCCCTTTTACTACAATGTGAGTTTGGTCCTCAATGGATTTCTGGGCGAGACATGCACGGGGATCATGGGATACTTATCCTTCTTAGGTATTGATCTTCGTGGTGATTTAGGGACCTCAACGATTATTCTGGCACTCTCTGGGGGCTTCTACTTCCGCAATTTTGTGCACGAATTCCATGGGTTTCGACATCATTCTACACAGGAGGTCCTGCATCTCCTTTGGCAATGTTTCAAACACTGAACTTTCTCTCAAAGCCTTAAAGTTCTAAAGATCCATACATAGTTGATAGCACAATAGCTCAGTTCTCAAAATGCCAAGTGTTTTTCGTTGGATAGCCACTTGTAATTTATAGGATCTTTTGAATTTGAATTCGACCTTTCCCCCCACGTCTGGTCCATTAATGTTAGATTGGCGACAGATTTTTAAGAATCTAGCCCATAAAGTTCGCCTTAAATGCCTACCATCCGCTCCATTTGGCCTGAAACCAACCATCAAAACATGAATAGTGACTTTAATGGTCACTTTTCGTTAAACCTGCGTGCCAGCGCAACTCTATTCATGCTATTGCGGACCCCGTGACACTTCGCTGCCTTATGGAGTCCTAACATCACACAGCTCTCAAGTAGTGTATTTTATAGTTTTGCACCTCCTTTTAGCTGCTTGGAGCACTAAGACTATGCTTCTATCAACTTGTCAGATAGTCAGGCCACTTGTGTATGGATTCAAACGACTTCCTTTCACTTTTCCTGGGAAGGGATCTCCATTCAACTTTACCAATTGTACCGTGCCACCGTCAATAATATCCTTAATAACATATGGCCCCAACCAATGCATTCTAAGTTTCCTTGGAAATTTATCAAGCTTATTGTCATACAACAGCACCAAGTCATTCACCTTAAAGGTGTGTAGCTTAATATGTCAGTCGTGCCCTGCCTTTTCATGCTACTTTTGGACTTTCTAGTGAGATCCATCCAAAAATCTCTCTTCTTCGAGCTCATCCAACTGTACGAGCCTCTCTTCCAGGGCTCCATGATCCACCATATCTGTGAGTGCTACAATGTGCAAACTAGGCATGATATATTCCATAGGCATTATGGCTTCAACTCCGTAGACAATCCTAAAAGGTGCTTGTCCCGTCAGCTTCTTGCGTGTCATCTGATAAGACCATAATACTGCAGGTATGTGGAGGTCCCAATCACTTCGTTGAGCATTGCATACCTTAGTTAGCACGGTCTTTAGTACTTTGTTGAATGCTTCTATTGTCTCCTTAGCCTATGGGTGATAAAGTGTGCTCTTTTGATGATGCACCTTAAATTCCTCCATTAGTGTGCTGATCATTTCATTCAGAAAGTGTGTACCACGATCACTCATCAAGATCTTCGGACAGCCAAATCGCGTCAGTACATGCTCAAATAGGAACTTCATGACAGTCGTGCCCGTGCAATCCTTCATCGGCTTCGCTTCTGTCCAATGAGTCAAGTACTCTGTCAGAATGATAATACACCTCATTCATTTCTTTCGTTGGGGCTAAATTCGTCTTATAAAAATTATTTCCACTTCTTGAAGCGTTGCAACGTTATTTGTGGATTCAAATTAATTCCATCCATCTGCGATGGCCTACCTATTCTGTGACATACGTCGCATGCCTTGAATATGATTTTGAATCCTGATGGTGTTGGCCACCACAACCCTGCTACGCGGTTTCTCTCCCTACATAATGTCCTCCCATGGCACCCCCATGAGGATTTGTGAGGATGCTACTTTGTTCAAACTCACGTACATACCTTCACAGTATCTCATCATTCCCCATCTTGTATAGATGCCTAGAAATAATAGAGAAATCTGTGACACGCACCACTAATTCCTTCTTTCGTTGGATAAAGTATCCTTGTGGTGCAGTTCCTATTATTAGGAAATGTATTATGTCCTCAAAATGTCCATCCGCGACGCGCATAGCAAAAAGTTGTGCGTCAAGAAATCCTTCCTCTAAATTAGTAGGTTCCTCCCCACTCTCAATGCGCAATAGGTGATGTGGTCTTGCATTCAATCATCTAGGATTCACAATAACTTCGAAATCATACTCTTGGAACAATAAAATCCATCTACAAATTCGCCCCCCCAACAGAGGCTTATTGACCAGGTACTTTAACGTGGAGTACATGTGCAACTGCTCAGGTTGGGGCTTTTCTCCATAAGCTTGTGTCCATTTGGCCAAATGTGCATGCAGATCATTCTTCCCATCGTACTTATCTGTCAGTTGCATCTTAGGCTTTCCAAATCATGTTCGCAACATCTTTCTACATTCGTGTCAGTCCTCAAAACTCCCCTTGTGCATACCTCACCATCTTGTGGGCGTAGTGTGCAGTGCCCAATCCAAGGCTTGCAAGTGTTGTTTTTCTCGCACCTCTCTTTCAAACGCATCCAAAAAGACATCAACCTCATTCATTCCATCATAACTAGGTAGATTTCTTACCTCTAACGACATGTAGCGCAATGACTTGGTCATCATATTGCAATTCAGCGTAGTTACTTCATGTAATCGATTCTTCCATCATTCTATTTCTTCGTCGGAATCCAAAGTGAAGGAGCTCTCGCGCTCCCATGTAATACACCCATTCATGGTGGGATTTACCCAGTCTTGGTCTCGTGCTATTATCTTATAGATGCATTCCAGATCATCATCAATCTCATAGTCGTGGACCAGTTCCGTATAGTGCGATCCTTCAGCAGGGTCCAGGGGTATTATTATGCGTAGTGATTTCTTCTCAAAGACCATTTTTCACTTCTTCATATTCATTCCCTTGTTCATATCAGTAGCCCAATCAATTCCCAAGAGCCCAAGGTAGGGATTTCTATCATCAACAATCTCTATTACTTCAAATTCTGCTAGTGTGCTCACTCCCTCAATATCCATGGTTACTCCATACAACTGCCCCATGGGTATTATTTTCTACTGATTCACCATCCTTAGCTAAATTGGAGACCATTGCATCACAGGTCTCCCCATTCGCTCCCAAGTCTGTTTTGGTAGAACATTCGCATCTGATCCCAAACCCAGAATGACTTGATCCATCTCGTGTTCTTGATTTGTGTGGTGAGTTTCATTTCACATCCTGTCCTTGTATTATGCTTTCTGATCTTGTGGACTATGCGCGGTTCACCTGGCATGGTCCCAGCACATCTATTGATAAGTTCGTGTAACCCTTTCACAGCCTTACTATCACGCAGTAACGTCATATAGGTTTCGAGGAAAGTTGTCAGTATAGAGGGGTCCATCTTTGGCTTAGGTTTATCTTTGCTTCCTAAAGTGGAGGCCTCAGCGAAGCTCTTCTTAGCTTCCATGAAGGTTTCCCGAGCGCACTCCAAATCCAACTTGGCCTCCTTCATGAGGGCTTTGCAAACCCATGTACTGTCTTCCGGTTATTTCCCCTTGTCATCTCCCATCGCGATTCCACTTCAGAGCACTATATTTACATTCGTATCTTCCTCGCGTGGATCAGACCTCATCAGCTGCAAGTTTTGATTTGAGGGAGGCGGTAGCACTCCTTTGTCTCATATATTAGCTATTAGCGTAGGACAATCTTATGTCTCATGATCAAACAGTGTGTAATACTTGCACGACGGGTGCATTGGATTAGTGAAATCATTGGCATAGTGTCTTGGCCCTCCGCAATTGTAGCAAATCAATCATTTGTGACCTCTACTAGGTCCTCCTCCGCCTCGCCCTCGTCCCCGCCCATGAAATCCTATCCACTCCATCCCTGCATTCTGATCAAGGGGTTGTGTTTTAGACTGAACACTATAGGTGAGTGTTCTATCCATCATCAATTCATAGTTCTTTAAGTATGCTCGTCATGTCCCACTGACCTACAAAGTTGTAGAACAATTGTTGCGGAGTTTGTGTATACTTCTGTAACAAGTGGAAGTTATCTGTGGCATTTTTTCCTTCTATTTGACAGATAACACACCACAAGGTAGGCACTATGCTAGTTCTTGCTTCAGCTTCCAGCCTTAAAGGAATCGCTCCTCGTCCTGCAAGGTAATTTGTAAAGACCAGGAAGTGCCCATTGTCATGGCCCTAACTTTTGCATTTCACACACCATACTTCTTCGCATACCTCTGGTCGAACCATCCTATCCTGCTTCAAGCTTTGCATCTCAAGGCATAGATTCTTCAACTACGCATGGATCTACTGAACACCTAGATTAGGATCTTGCATCAGAGTCTCATGTAGTCTCATGGAAATCTCCAAGGCCTCTGCCTGAGTTGTTATCTTCTGCTGCGATAGCGCACTCCTTAAATGTGGTAGTAGGGAAGCTACAAACCACTCGCAATGTTGTCCATATGTCAAATTCATGTTGCCTTCGTGTATCGTACATTTCAGCCTCTGATCTACTTCCTAAGGCATCTCGCCTGGAAGCATCGTGATCTCTTTAAATCCCACAATCGATTGTGATTTATATTTAGGGATGCTAAATTCCCTATTCAGTGTTGTTTGGATGTACGCGACTCTTGCATTTAGGTTATTGTTGGAGTACTTAATATACCAGGTCAGCATGCGATCCTGTAGAGCACTAACCAGTGTCGCTTTCTTACATGGTCATCTATAACACCTTGTGCTTCCCATACAGCCCTTACAATGCACTAGAATTGGTTGGGATCCTCATTTCCCGAACCTTTGAACATAGGCAACTTCACTATGTTTGCCATACTAAATCGCAGTGGTGGTGGAGGTGATGATGGTGAAGATGGAGGTGGTGTGGGCAGAGGTGGTATTCATGGAAATCCTCGTCTTATCAATTGAATAGCACTTCATGGAGAGACCTCCGTAATTCCTTCTTTGTCTCCTTGCGAAGGTGGAATCAAGGTGCTATGTTCTAGACCCTTATTTCCTTCATATCTATAAATTCTTCTACTTCATGTAGACCCGAACATTAAGGTAGCTTCCTTACCCGTTTTTCGCACAACAACATTTTAATCCAAGTATTCAGATATTTTATGTACTTACCTTGTGGTCCTTTGAGAAAGCGTCACTCTACTTTGCTAGCTGACTAAGGTGTCGACCGCGAACTCAGTAACAAATCCTCCTATAATGCAATCGAGCTAATGATCGATGACAGGCGTGATGTTATCCTCTAATGCTTCCAACCTTCACACCAGCTCTGGGGTCCACACAATAGGATCGTCAAGCTTCCAACTTCTTTGGCTATCTAATAACTTCGCGATCCACTCATATAGCTCAGTAGGGAAGGACACGAATAATATTTTGTGGATTTCTGTATACAGGTAGTTGTCTAGCCACTATTCTTTTGACAGTCGCAAGTTTTTGTTCTCCTACACCGCAAACTTGTGAATTCTTCTGTCCAATGAGCCTTCGATTTCTTTCTTATTTGGATTCCAGTGATACAACATCACACATCTCTATGTAGATTCTCATCCCAGCAACGAAACCATTTTTTGGCTTAAGGGGGCCTAACCCAGGTTCAACATTAGTTACCCAAACAAATCCCTACACTACTAGCCCTTTGGGCATCAGCCCGCAAAGCATGGACTGAAGTCTCACTCGAAGCAGTATGGGTGGATGCTGGAACCAAGTTTTTGCACCCTTGAGATGGATGTGATGTCGGCTTATTCCAACTATACCTGCCTTCATGCGGGTTGCTTATCCCTTTGTTCTACCCTTTAGTACCTTTGCGAACTCTTACAATCAGCTTTCGTGTAGCCCTAACCAAGGGCTGATCTGCTTTCACGTTGCTAGGGCAGTGAACTGTGATATTTCCCAAACTACGCTAAGTATATTACTTATCTTATTAACATATCTTAGTCCGCTTCGCGTAAACAGATGTTCTTACTTGTGTTCACTTAACCAATATAGTCATACACATTCATGCATCATATAAGTCTTAGAAGTGAAATTCATACCCAATATAACAGATGCATAAACAGAAAATAAAGATGCAGAAATTATAGAACACTTCTCTTTATTAATAATTCCAAATGATTAGAGACTCGACTCACATTGCGCACTCAGCTACAGACTTCTAAGCCTCTGTGCACTCACCTACAAAGCCTCTACCTATGCTACGACCCAAACTTAGACTTCTACTCCAAATATATGACTCAATTCTTCGTCATTTATTAGTTTTTCGATGCCTTAACTACTTAGAGCTTCGCTCTACTTATACAATCCCATGGTCTGCGACCATGGGTAGATCTTCTACATCTGACATTACATTATCAAAATAAGGGCAGCCAACCCTATGATTCTTTAATAAGAACACGCTCTACGACCACAAGACGCGGAGTCCTTACATTAGGATTATAAAAATTGGACCAAAATATGGGCTTTAAGCCCCAAAACTGCCCTTGGGGGATCCCGTGCCCAACAAAATTGCGGCATTATATCATAAGGTATCCTACTTTCGTGCACATTGATCATATAGCTATTAGGTATCTGATAAACAAACCAATAATCCTTGTTTGTGTTACAAGATGGTTATTGTTAATTCAAGAATTTGATATTACCATTGTAGATAAACCATGAAAATATAATGTAGTTGCATATTTCCTATCTAGGATGGATACTTATGATGAAGGTACACTAGTAGAGGATCGTTTTCTAGATGAACAAATTTTTTCAATTTATACTCACACACCATGGTATGGATATATTTCTAACTTTCTTGCTATGGGAAAGGTGCCTCAACACTAGCCTTATAGAGAACAGTGAAGGATTATCCATCATATTGCTCATTATTCATGGATAGAGGGATATCTATTTTACATAGGATCTGACCAGCAAATTCGGCACTGCATAAGTGGTGATGACATCTATGATGTCATGAAATTTTCTCATGATGGCCCCTATCGAGGACATTTTTCAGATAAGCAAGTAGGTCAGAAGGTGTTAGGGGGGTACAATAGTTGCCAGCGGATGGGTTAGCTTGGTCAAGTAAATGAAATGTCATTACAACCCCAGCTATCTCTTAAGCCCTTTGAAAAATGGGTTATCTATATCATTTGGCCATTTAATCCGCCTTCACAGTCGAAAGTTAACATTCGGGTTTGTACGAATTACGTGACAAAGTGGGTAGAGGCCAAGGCTATTGTGAAAGTAACATGACAGGTTGTCTTATACGTTTTATTTAAAGAAATTATCACACGGTATGGAGCTCCTAGAGAGAGTTTCAGATGGAGGGGCACAGTTTACATCACATTTGATGGCAGGAATTATGAAAAGGTATTGAATCAAGCATAGCGTAACATATCCATATGACCCCCAGGTGAATGGTCAAGTCAAAAGCATAAACAAGGTACTGAGAATATTCTTATAAAGAGTATAGTGAAACATCATCAGAATTGGGTTGAAAAGCTTCCTAAGGCATTGTGGGCGTATAGAAAAACATGGTGGAACACAATAGGGTTTTCAACATATGAGCTTGTCTATGGTAAATATGCTTTGTTTCCAATGGAATTAAAAATTAAGATGCTCAGGATAGCCCTTGAAGTAGGTTTAGATATTTCAAAAGCCCACAAACACCAACTAGAACAGTTGAATGAATTGGATGAAATTCGTTTGGTGGTTTTCCAAAATATTGTTGTAATCTAGCAGCAGTGAACTAAATGGCATGACAAATTCGTTAAGAAAAATGTGTTTGAAAGAGGAGATTGGGCATTACTCTATGATTCTCGGTTCAAGGATTTTAAGGGAAAACTATGCTCGAGGTGGATGAGACCATATGAAGTTGATACGTGTTTGATAATGGGATTATTAGACTTATAACAATTGATGAGGTACATACTCATTTGATCGTGACTGGACATTGCCTCAGATTATATCATCATCCAACTTCAAGAGACTCCTTTATTAAATATCTCTCTGATAACTCCATTTTTGAAGTTATTAGTGTAGGGAACTCTTCTGGTGCACCTTTGAACTAAGAAAAAAAGATACCAATAA
>APFE030930886.1:0-15015 GCA_000404065.3 Pinus taeda
ATTCAAACAGAGGTTATAAAGCATAACAGCTAAAGAGTATCAGTGGTTAAAGAGTATCAGTGGTTAAAGTGTATCAGGTAAAAGTCAGTGAAAGTTAAAACGAAGTTACAGAGCAGTCAAAGGTAAACAGTAAAAGTGAATAGAGAAGGCAGTAAAATGGTAAAAAGAGATGATAATAATTTCACCAATATTGAGGTTTGTCTAAAGTGAAAGTAAAACAGTCAAAAGAGCAAGAAAGTAAAAAGATGAAAAAACATAACAAGAAGGAACATTTTTGCAGAAATTGCATATTTTAGTCATAGTTTTGCAGAAACTATTGTGATCAATCCAAGATTAATTTTACAAAAATGAAGGCGGTTTATGTTCTTAAGAGGGCCATCTACAAAAACCTCTCTCACGTTTCTAACAGCCATTATGGTTTTGGAAATATTAAACAATGTTGGAAAGCACTTTTTGCAGAAAATTTCAGTTTAAGTCATCATTTTGCAGAGAGTATTTTGGCCAATCCAAAACACTTCATACAAAACTGAAGGAGGTTTTTGTTCCTAAGATACCCATCTACCAAAACCTATCTGAGTTGTTTCACAGTGATTTTATAATGAGAGATACATGCGCATCTTTACAGGCCATTTTCAGACTATGTAAAACTTTGTTTTACACATATTTTTTACAGAGACTATTATGCATAGCTGGAGAGGAATGTTGGGAAAATGAAAGAGTTTTATCTCACCAACATATTGATCTACAATAACCTCTTTCACTTTTTACATATATATTATGGATTGAGAAATACAAAAATATCATTGGACCCCAAGTTTGCAGAATTGTTGGAGCAGATTGCACAAAGAAAGGAAACAGTTAGTGACTTGGATGCCTCATCATCAACTAAGAGTTGGATCAAATTTGAATTCTTCTCTTTTTCATCACCTATCCATACAAAATAGTTCCAAATAGATGCATTAGTTTGAGTGTCCTTTAATTAAGTTCTATTTATGTAAATAGTTGGAGAGATTTGTGAACCAATTTTGATATTTGTTTCAAGATATTTTAGTTTAGAATTGGTATAAATACTCCACTCTTGGAAGCATTGGGGGGATTCCATGACTTGGCTGTAACATTGAAACTTCAGAATAAAAGCGCTTGGAGAAATTTTTCGTGGCTTGGCTGGATGAGGATTTAAAGCACAGGACTTGTTGCAGGATTCATGTGTTGGACAGCAGTTCAATAAGTGTTTCTACCCTTTCTCTGAAATTTTATATCAGTCTATAATATCATCATATCCATTTATGAATAATTTGCATAAGAGATTGAAACAGAATTTTCTTAATTGTACTCTGTTTCCAAATGTTATTATTTTTGATGTTTTCCTCTAAATTAGTTATAAGCATGAATTCTTAAATGCTCTTGCTTTACTAATTTAAACACTGTTGGTTACTATAACAAAGGATTCTTCATTGCTCTTTGTTTGTAGTCATTTCATTTCTTTCTTTTGGACATGGTGAAAGACTCTTAGTTTCCTTTCATCCCTTCAAATTCATCCCATCCACTTTAAATTTTAAGGATTGTTCTCTGTCTAGCTATCTTGCCCTGTAATACCATCTTGTGCTTAGAATAGAAATCCAGTAAAGACATCCTTTGACTCCATAGCCCAATGGACTGAAAGCTCTCAATCTTTCCCTTATTTTGAGGATTCCACCATTTTCCCAAAACAAACTCTTGAATCTATAACTAGCCTAAAACCTTCCAAGAACAAAGATAAATCATAAAGAGAGAGCCCTCTCTGGATGCAGATTGGCTAGATTCTGCATCTAAAAGGTTGGTTTGTGGTTACCTCGGGTATACTTTCCTCTTACACAACTTCTAGGAAAACCTAAGTGATAACATTGGTGACTTGGTCTTGAAATGGGATAAATCCCATGAAGACAAAGGGAAGCATACAAAGTTCCAATCCTTGTGGATTGGTTTGTACATAGTCCATGAGAAGCTTGGCCCACAGACATACTATCTGCAATCACTTGAATGGAGGATTGACAACCTTCCTATCAATGGCCAAGATCTCAAACACTACTTCTAGTAGGTCAGGCTACACCCTGCACCATGTACATAGTCTGCTTGCTACTTTTTGTCTTCATTTTGTTGCATTGCTTACTATTTTTGTTTTTGTTTTGTTTGGTTTTCTTAATACTTTCCTTTTTTTTTTTACAGAAATAAGTGTTGCCATCTACTGAGTTCTGGATTTTGAATGAGTATGTGGCTAAGATATGAAGAGACTTGTGACATTGCAGCACTTGGACAGTCTTGTGTCCATCTTCCCTATGCTTTATTATAACCTTGGGTCGATGAAGTCTTGACGGAAAATACAAGTCATCTGCAAGGGGAGTTTTGGTCCGACCATGAACTTGTGTCCACACTGGGGAAACCCCATGTCTGTACTCAGCCTTCTACTATGCGTGTTCAAGCTCATCCAACTAGTAGAAATGAAGAAGTGGAAAATCTAAACGAGAAAACCTATGTGAGAGGTCTTACGTGCTTCTCTGAATGAACAACATTTTTTTCTCCCAATAAGTCGGGATCCCTCTATCACCACAAAAATAAATAAGTGCCTATGCACAATCGTCTTAAAAAATACAAAGGTGAAAGAAGAGAAAGGCTTCCTATGCAAAGAGGTGAATCATGCAACTCCATCAGGGTACTGACTAGGCTCGCTAGCAGTGGAGTAATGCATGTGTTACTACGTGACTCTGCGGGGTACTATCCAGGCATGCTAGCAGCTGAGTAACAACGGAGATGAAAACTTATACTTAGGAAATATTCAACTTGCAAGCCAAACTACCCTTCCCGATTTTGAAACACTGTGATCAAGCTAAACTTTTTTTGTGTCTGACTCAGTTGGAAAAAGGTGAACCATGTCTGTCCATGGGGTAAGTGGGGAAGCCCAAGTAACCCACACAATGATTCAATACTCACCAAAAGACCAAGGCATTGTGTTGTCAATGAACTAAAATAGAGAAGCTGGAGTTATACCAGTGCGTAGCCAAGTGTTGTAGAGGCTACAACACCCTCCAAAAAATTGGCCTGCATCCAATTTAAGAGCCTCCTTTGGGAGTTTTACTTGATGTTTGCACACACTCGGGTTCACACCAAGAGTGCATGTGAGTATTTGCATCCACCTTGCTTGATTGTTATACAAACAACTTTTTCATGTTTGTAACAATGTTCTGGTCATACACAAGGTTTTTGCTTCATGTGTACATGCTGTGTTCACTATGTAAACATTTGTTGCGCTCACACATGGAGTTGTGTACACTATCACATAATCATTTTTGTGATCATCCAATGATCAATCCCAAGCATCGCACTTATCGACTTGCATCATTGGTCTATCATGTTGAGCATGTGTGTCTGGATGGTTTTAGTCATCTTGTCTTCAGGTCATGTAAGTTTGTGTTTGCAAGTTCGCGTATGCACCTTTCCACTCACTCACACACTTAGTCGTTCAGATAAACAGATCACCCTCTCACAACTGGGCCTTCACCCCATCATCGAATTGATCGACAATCAAACAGAACATCGCAGGAGCACCAAGCAAGCCATTCCAAGTTGTGCTAGCCGCAAGCTGACCAATCAACCCTCCAGTTGGTCAACCCGAGAGTTTGACATGACAACCATCTCAGGACTGACTCACCTCAAAAATTGTGTAGAGTTTGTAGACCATGCCACTCCATTGATTGAGAAAATTGCATAGATATGCCAAACAGACACCAAATGCCCATCCACATCTCCCTCAAAAAATTTTGTAGTTTTCCCAGCTAGCCCATCAGTTAGTTGGTCGTCTACTCACCTAGAAAATTGTGCAGATTTCATGAGAAAGCCCTCTATTGCCTAGCAATCTAATCCACTCAGAAACTGCATAGAGGGGATCAACAAGTTAGCCTCCTAGCATCAGCATATTTTTTCCCACTAGCAGCTCCTAGTAGCCCGCTGCTAGTTCCCTTCAGGAATTGTGTAGTTTGTCCTGCCAAGCTGTCGACAGCTTTCTACCAGTTCCCTCCAGGAATTGTTATTTTTTGCTGTAAAACTCCTGGTAGCCTAGTGCTAGTTTCCTTTAAGAATTGCACAATCTTTTCTACCAAGATCCCGCTCCCCGCTCCTTCAAAAAATTCACAGATTTTGTTTGGCCAACCTTCCTGCAGCGTGGAGTGCTCCTCTCAAAAATTCTTCAAATTTGTCCTCTAGCCGAGCTAGACCTTGCGAACAGTCACTATTAATTAAGACTTCCCGTCACCATCTCCTAGTGACTTCTGTGTAGTTTTCACCAACAGTGCCCAGAGCCTCCATCCCAGCTCAAAGCTTGCCTCATGCAGTTTCATAACCTTGTCTTCTCTCCTAGTCGCCTACATCCAAAATGATCATGCATCATGGTAGACTAGGAGGTTTATGGATTTGATGTCATCTCATCATGAGTGACTCTTGATTCAGGTACACAAACAAGCATGGATCGACGACGAATGGGATGAATAAGGGGAGTACATGCAAGAGGACCTATTTGCGAATGGATGAAAAAATGATGCATGCAAAGCGATGTGACCACAAATGGAACATCATGCAAAGATGTGTTCGAAGATGGACAGATGGATGAACATGAAAATATTTATTCGTTGATGGAGGGATGGATGAACATACACCTTTCACGAATGGACGAAGTTGTCAAGCATGCCAACATAGAAGCAAGGAGCAATGTGTGAATGCAACACCAAGTGAGCCCAATGACCATCAAAGACTCTGCACACCTTGCCATACAAAGGTGAAGCTGTGACAAACTATGAGGACATCCATCACCCAGAAACACTGCAGCTCGACATGAATATGAGCAACAACACAAATTTACCATCACTGTCATGTCGAGTCTTGTCATAAGTCATGTCATCCATATCTCTAATGTGGGCCATATTGTCAACCAATCTAATGTAACGTGGAAGTCCAAGAGACCCAATTGTCATATGAAGAGTCATGTAAATTTGAAATGGCATGAAATTCAAACAGTCATGAGGGAAGTCGAACAAGCCTAAGGGCCAGTTTCATCCTTAGCTATAAATACCCAGTAATTTGTACATGCAAGGGAATGTTTCACCTTGGATCCTCCCACATAGCCTTGAGAGTCTATAATATTTTCTCTGAGGAGTAAGTAGTGCCTCCAACAACTTGCCAATGGGGTTAGTGATGTGTGGTGTATCGATATGTCTTGGAGCTTTTGCTTATTTAAGAAGCCTACTAATAGTCCAACAAATTTTCACACATGTTTTATCTATTTGTAAGATTCATCTTGAACACTTGTAATGCATGTTGTTGTAACTTGTGTTTAACAGTTGGATTCATTCCACTATTCTAATACATGTATATTAATGAAAATGTGTTGTATAATTTGGTAACATTGTATTGCCCATGTTGCGAATTTCCCACTCATTGTTGTACGTGCTATCTTCCCTTGTGTGTTGTGACCGCCACATCTATGTGGATTACTCCATGAGCTGTGCACATCCTGTTATGTCGTGTGTTCCTAACAAAGTTGGGTTTCCTTCCATATGACTTGGGACTCACTCCCACCCTTCCTCTCATTGGTGAAATAACCTTGACACAAGTAACACTATCAATCACTAGGCACACGAAACTCATTATTTGAAGATAGAGCAAACCAATCTCCTGTGCTAACAAGCAAAATCTAAGGCAAACATTTAAGATAATGGAAACTGGGCCATGATACTGGAGGTGACTCCCACACCAAATGGTGTGTGTTCTAGTTGGAACTTCATACCGGGGTGGTCCCCTAAATGTTTGTGGGTCCAACACCATCAAAAATCCCCTAACCAAGCTCACGACCTCTCGAAGGTCTGTCTTGCACTAGAATGAGTGCTCTCAGTGACCTAGGAAGAATAACTTATAGAACATGGTTTTTGGCTTGGAGTTTGGAGGTGGAAGGAGAAGGTGAACGATATCAGGATGGAAGTGATGAAGGTTCCCTTCCTTGCAGATTAATGAACCTTACAATCAATCACATGCATGTATCTAGTTATCATTTATAAAATGAAATAAATTATGATGGAAAAGATGAGTTGAATTCAAATTACATGTAATTCATGCAATACCACATATCTAATCACCAAACTAACTTCTAAGATACAAAAAGAAAATGTGAAACAAGAAAAATAACACTAATATGCTTCTAATAAATCATAAACACAATATTTTTGGGTTGTGGTTTTGAATCCTTCCACTCATTCTCCCACAAGAGAGGTGATGTAGAGGCTGAAACCACGGGATTTTATTCGTTAATTTCTAAGGTAATGCAAGAAACCATGAACTATTTGGAATCAAGAAGAAACATAAGTATAAGAAGAGGACCAAAGCCTCTAGGTTGGGCCCAAACCCAAGGGACTCCACCCTCTGTAACTAACTCAGATGATGCTTAAAATAAAACTTCTCATCATCAAAAAGTGTAGGTTTAATACATCACATAACATTTGAAAATAACAATGTCAATTCTTGGAGCTCAATAGCTACACCTAGTTGAACAGAAACTTTGAATCCTAATTAGCTCTTCTCCTAGTTTGTCTATACAAAAAGGGCAGTTGAAGTAACTCCCTTCAAAGTAGGAATGTTTCCTTCTTTGTTCCCGAGAATGGTGGATCATTTCCTTATTTATCTTCATTTGGACTAGGAGTTTCTCAGCTGCCAATGAACTCGAACTGGTGAGAGAGGATATAGTGACCCTAGGTTGAGTTGAGGGAGTTAAGGAGGTGGAAAAACCCCCTAGATTCTCTGCTAGTTGCCTTCATTAGTCCCTTGCATAGTAATAGCCTAAAAATGCTTCATTTTCCTGGAATTAAACCAGATTAGGCAACATACTATGAAAAACACTTTTTTACTCCTCTTACTAAGCATAATATAATGAAAAATGTGAATTAATGCAAGAGAAGGATAACTTTGAGGCTAGAGGATGGCATATTACTCTTAAAAATTTACCTGTTGATGGGACTCATCATCACCCCCTATTTAAGTTTTTGCTCATCCTCTAAGCAACTCATTCATCCATGTGTAGCTCCTTCATGGCCCTGGTAGCCTCCGCAACATCCCAAGGCTCCTCAAATGGTTTTTCCCCTTAAGGGTAAAACCTTGAATTCTTCTCTATTTTTGTCAATTCCTTATTCTCTCCTGCTTCACCTCTTCCTTCTTGTAAGCCTAGCAACAAGGGTGGATTGAGCGTGAGGCCATCCACCTGAATTTTATCATTTACATATTCATCTTTTATAATAGTGTTCACTCCAAGACATTTTCAGAGAATGAGAATATCAGAGTGATATTCTCTGATCTATAGACTGTGGGGTAAGGCATGCCATCTCCTCTAGAAAACTTGCATAGTTTGTGTTCCCAACAACTTGGATGTGTCTTCAAAGTGATAAAATGGCTTGCTCTTGGTTAGCAAGGTATTTATGTGCTAAAAAAACATCATTGGAGATAAGTCATCCAAGACGATAAGGCCATCAGATGCATATCTCCCAATCTTGCATTGCTATTCCAAAAATTCATATTTGTCAATGTGAGGTTGTGCATGTAAAATTCAGCCAACTTCTCATTGTCTTCGAAGATAGCTTGAATCCAAAGTTCAATGAATTGCTTGTAATCCTAAAAGGGCAAAGATTCATGTTGTGCCAAGGTTTTGATTTGAAATTGCATCCATTGTTCTTTGAGAAAGAGGGCATAAGACTTTGATGTTTTCTTGCATTGAAATTATTCCATGGAGAGGCTTGCAATGGTGGAAGGTTGTGCTTCTTTCTCCTGCAACCTCTCTCTCAACCTCATATTTTTTCATGTAGTTTCTCCTTTATTATAGACTCTCTCATTCTCATCTCAATTAATTCTTTGCTCATTTCAATGACCTTTTCCTCCATGAGGCCTACATCATCCACCTTATTATATTTAGCAATTTTCATCCACCTGTGGGTTCTACCTCTTTCTATTTCTAGCTCATAAAGTAGTGAGACTGCAAAATTTTGAGGGATAATCCTCCCTCCTTCAACGAATTTGGAGTAGGAGCTCAAACTAGGTTATGGGCTAGGTTCTTGGAGCTCTTGTAGGTATTTTCCAATAGTTTTTGAGGCGGTGGCTACCTATTGTGAATATTTAGCGCACTCCTACATATTCTCTTGTTCTTCTTGTAGCACATTCCGCCACTCCTTTAAAAAACCATGTTGCTCCTATAGCTTCTCTTTTTCTTCTTCTTCAAAGTAAGATTGTATCCTTGGCATCTTGAAGGTGATAGACCTAGTGGTAGCCCTACTCATAGGTTCTATGGGTGACTTGTTTTTGGTAATAGGAGGAGTGACCTCATCAATTTTTCCCTCACTCGGTCCTATTTCTTCCTTTTTTCTTGGTGACTCATTAATAACTATAGGAACCCTTTATGTAGTTTTTCTCTTTCCTTGTCTAATTCTAGTGCTTTTCCTAGTTCTGAAATAAATTTGAATTGGTCTTGATTTCTTCCTTTTAGGCTTGATAGGAGTGCCCAATGTAGCTAAGGTTGCAGCTAATTATTGTTCAGTGTCTTTTGTTGCTTGGGGTGGAGAATTCTTCTTAGGGCTTATTCTTCATTCTCATTTCTTCTCCTACTCTTCTCATTTTATCTTTGATTCTCCCGCCTCTATCTTTACTGCCTCTTTCTCTTCTACCTTTGTTTCCTCTTCTTTTTTTCTTGCAACCCCTTCCTCCTCTATACTTCATTCCTCTACTTCTGTTCTTGATAACTCCTCCTCCTTTGTTCTTCCCTCTCTTCCTCAAACACTAGAGGTCGGAGTTTCTCCTAGTGTGAGGGCTTGTGTTTCTATGAATGTATTCCTATCCATGTCTACAAATTTCTTTTATACGACAAGGATTCTCAAATGGTTTAGAGGATCTACTACTATCAATTTGATGAGGCCATGGTGAGATAAATGCTGATTTGTTCCTTCCCGTACCTTCTAAATCATCTCCATGATTCACTGTAGAAGGAAATGTGGGACACTAAGTCTTTGAGAAAGGGGTAAGTCTACCTTGAATCTTAGCCCTTGGAGAAACCTGAAGTGGTAGGCATAAAATACACTTAATCTCCCTTCAGAATATATGTATTTAAGGATGTGGTAGACTAAATCACCCCAAGGGTAATGAAAAATTTCTCTCATCACTCCATTCTTGTCTTCTACAAGCTTTGAAAGGAATACTTTCTTCCTAGTTGTGAAACATACTTACTTGTCTTATTTGCTCCATATCATTCCTAGAGGCAAGGTGGTCGCTCTACTAATAGTTTCTGGACTAAGAGAAATGACCAATCCTCTGACAATATTTGTGGCACTATCTTCCCCTTGAGAGTGTAATGTTGTGGCAAATTCATGGGAAAGGTCATCATCATACCCCTTTAGTAGCTCAAAGAAACCCGACCATTGGTGGTTTCTGAAGATGCCAACTATAGGAGGGCGTTGGTGAGTTCTCCTAGCGTCTGACGGTTATCTTCTATTAAATCCTCCACCCATCTCTTCTCTATTACTCTTTGACATTGTGTAGGTGTGGAGTTTCAAAAGTTAAAGGAGTCTCATTGGTGAAATGATGGTATGAAGAAAAATGGTGAGACAGTGGCACATTGCTTAGTCATAATGAGGAAGAAGGGTGCTCAAAGTTATATTTACCAAGATGTTTCTTTTATCTTAACCACAACAACTTCCAAAAGGATTCCCTATTGATTAATTGACTATTATATGCTCTTAATTTCAAGAAGATTGTCCATGAAATTGGGTGTAGAAACAAAGAAGGAGGGTTTCACATACTTCTTATAAGAGTAATTTTGGGCGTGCATGAATTTTTTGAGATAGTATCGAGCCACTATGACTCCTTTTTCTCCTCTAAATTTCTCTTGTAGCTGCTCTTGGCCCTTCTGTGTCAATTGCGAGCATGCCTATAGCTTTCTCCTGTAGTACTGTGCAGGTGGGGTTCAAAACTCCTCAGTGGTACTCTAGCTTCTCGATGCACTAGATCGTCCTTTCTCCATCAATTTTTGGAAGGAGTGATGGTGTAAATGGAGTTGAACCAACACATAATGTCTTTTTTTGGTTAAAATATAGGATCATTATGGTTACTTGGCATTAACATGAGTTTCTTCTTTTGGACAGTTGTCCCCACTAACTGTCATCATCTCTCACTTCTTGTGATTATCAACCCACTCCTCAAGGAAACGCCTTTTTTTAGATGACATTTCCACATTGCATGGGTGACTTAACTCACACATGAGTTGACCACTCAATGGTGCCCAAGTTCACTGGCCACCTCCAACCTATTAAAACACACTTTCTCTCTTAAAACACATTTGCTTTTTATTTTTATGCAGAGGGAAGAGGTTAGCGTTGGGATACTTGAGCCTACATGTGGATAGATATTTTGTATAGGATTTCATCTTGGAGTTGGACCATACTTCATTATGACCAAGGGAGTTCACCTCTTGGAATTATTTCTTGTGCATGTCTTCATTGTTTACGCTACCTTGACTATTGTTGTTGTTGTGTGTTTGTAGGCGCCTCTTCTAATATCCAAGATGTTGCTGCTAGTGGAAATCATCCCTGAGAATGAGGTGTCTCTTCATGGCTGCAACTTGAGCTTCATCATCCCTTCTAGTGGTGGAAAATAAATCATAATATCAATGATTCTTATGTGGTTGTATAGGCTTCTATAGGAGGAGTTTCTTCCTGTAACAGTCTCTTGTTCTCCCCTTTAAGTATTCCCTTCGCATGAGAGAGATGAGGGAGATGATGATTTGTGACAAGGACAGGGTTAGAATCATGGAGGAGTAGTGTTGGAACGATAGAGATAGAAAATGATAGCTTCCTTTTTTTTTTAAGCTAGGATAGAGTGGAAAATTTTGAGCAATCGTTTGGTGAAATGAGTGGATGGGTGATGGAAATGTCATAGGAAGACCCTGTTTACCATTTCTTAGAGTCAGGATGGTCTTTTGGATCATTTTACTCCTCAGATCTCCCTCTTCTAGCTCCATAGGGTCCTCCTATATCATTGCATGAACTTCCTGTAGCAACATAGGTCCTTCCTATAGCATCAAGGAGAGGAGGTAAATTACAGATTTCTTGATGATGGAATGGTGGAGAGTGATAGTAATATGAATCGAGAGGATGGATATGAGGTGTATGGATAGAGAAATGGATGGAAACCTATGGGTCTTGTCCTATAACCATGGAATCTTCCACTGTGTACAACTCTATAAAATAAAAGAAAGGTTAGTAAAAAGGATATAAGCTTCTTCCTTTCTCTCTTTTCTTTTCTCCCTTTTTGGTTTTTGTTTTTTCTTGAGACACACAGGATGCCTCAGAGGAGGTTTTCAACATCCATGCCTTCCCTAGTTGCATTAAGAGATTTTTTCACCTACAGATCTTTATTATTTTTTCTTTCTTTTTTTTTTGCTCCTGGGCTTCCTTAGAGAGGTTTTCAACCCAGAAGTTAGCCTCATATGCATCATAGATGTTTTCATCTAGACCTATTATATTTTCTTCCTTTATATATCTATATCTATATATATATATATATATATATATATATATATATATATATATATAGTGTGTTCTGGGTTGGAAGCTATGAAACTCCCAATCACATTCAATTCCTTGCTAACTGAATTGATAAATTCCTCCTTGGGAAGAAGTCCTCTATATAAATTGAACATGTAACCATTCACAAGCAAGGGAATTCCTTCCTCATCAATGGTTCTAATATGGACACATCCATTTTCATGACACTTTTCGACTAGGTATGTGCAAAAACCATCTTGTCACTAGCTTCCCTTTAAAATATTTGAACCTAGAATCATATAACAGGGCCCAATCCCCTTCTTGAAAAGTCTTTTCCTTGATATGCTTATCATGCCAAAAATTTCATTGCAGTTTTATGGCTTCAGTGTTTAATATAGATTTTATTTTGAACTCATCTAATCCATTTATTTGGAGTAGCCTTTCTTGTCATTTTTTGGTGGCATCTAAGTCCAACTGAGCTGCCATTCGTAAAGTGTTATATTCAAACTCAATCGAAAGCAAAGTTTTCTTCCCATAAACCAAATCATATGGAGTGAATTTAGTGGTGGTTTTCCAAGTGGTATTGTATTCCCAAGTGGCCTGTACTAGTCTCTCTACCCAATATTTCCTGTTGTTGCTAACAAACTTGGTGAGGATTCTCTCAAGTGCTCTATTTGTGACCTCTAATTTCCCATTTTCTTGAGGGTAATAGGTAGTGGATTTCTTGTTCTTGATATGGTGTTACCTCATGAGATCCTCAATCATGTTGGATGTGAATTGTGCTCCTTAATCAGTGACTATCTCCCTTGGATACCCAAACTTGTAGAATATTATCTCTCTTAAAAATGCTTCCACTTTCTAGTTAGTTGCTCCTTTGACTTCCTTTGTCTCAACCCACTTTCTCAAGTAATCAATGCACACAATGATGTACTTTTTCGGTCCTCAAGGTGGATCAGTTGGCCTAATGAAATCCATGCTCGGTCAAATGGCTCTAACGCCACTTGAGGTTTTAGGGACATTTCATCCCTCGGTGTGGGTTTTCCAATTCTTTGGCACTGATCGCATATGGTGATATATCTCCTTGAATCTTTATGTAAGCTAGGTCAACAGTAACTGACCTGTAAAACTTTAAAGGTTTTCCATTTTGCAGCAAAATGATCTCCATAAGGACCATCATGGCATGCTGAGAGGATATCAAAGACCTCCTCCTCTCTTACATGTCCTCAATATTTGATCTAGTCCCAATATAAAAATATTGCCTCCAATCCAAGTGAAAGAGGATATTTTCCTTACAATATTTCTTTTACCCCTGGGTCATAGATTAGGAGGGAACCTCCCAACAAAAAAGTACTTTTCTATGTCAAAAAACTAGTGAGAAAGAACCAATATAGAAAAGAGGTTCTCATCTTGTAGTTGATCATCCACCATCTCTTCATTACTTGTAGGCAACGTTAACTTGGAAAAGAAATCAGCAATCACATTTTCTTTTCCTGTTTTTTCAATGATAGTCAAATCAAACTATTGTATAAATAACAACCATCTCATTATCCTAGCATTAACATTAGTATTTTTCATCAAATATTTATGGGAAGCATGATTAGTTTGTACAAAAGTTTACTACCTAGTGATATAGTGCCCAAATTTGTTGAAAGAATGTACTACAACTAAGCGCTCTTTTTTAGTGATAGTGTAATTTAGCTCATATTTAGACAAATTCTTACTAATGAAGTAAATGGCATAAGGAAGCTTATCCTATACTTGTCCCAAGGCTCCCCCCATAGCTTTGTTTGATGCATTAATATGGATATGGAAAGAAAATTCCCAGTTGGGACCTCTTTGGATGGGTGCAGTAGTCAAATTTTCTTTCAACACTTCAAGGGCCTCTTGAAAATTGTTGATCCAGTGGAAATCTACATCTTTGGCTAGTAAACCAAACAAATGTGAAGCCACTATACTAAATTCTTTGATAAATATCCTATAATACATTGCTAGTCCCAAGAATCTCTTGAAATCTCTTTTCTTCTAAGCTGTAGGGACCCTTTTGATGATGGAAATTTTGTTTAGGTCCACTTGTATCCCATCCTTGGAGATGGAATGGAAAAGTACAGTCCCCTCTGTTATAGACATTTTTGGACACTGCAACCCCAATCATAAATGTCCATAAACTGAGGGCTCCTAAGTCGCTAAGAGTGTTGCTTCACTATCTAAAGGAACAAGGTCAGCTAATTACATCATCTCCCGGAAGTTCTCCACTAAAAACTGCTCAGAAATGGTCAAAATGGGACCATAATGAATACCCAGTGTAGAGGGTGCGATGCATATCACCTTCCCAGTGTAAAGGGTGCGATGTATACTGAATGGCCCCTCTGTAGGGTGCGATGGTCGAGAATGGACAAATGGCAGAGACAGTTTGCGAGGTGGAAGATCATGGAATCTTCTAGAAGCTTCCCCTTTGAAACTTGTGTCTATGTTTTCGACTAGGGATGAGAAAGAGATCATTAGTCTCCAAGTGGAATCAAGAACTATCAGAGAGAGGACACTAATCAAAAGCCTAGAAGATGACTCACCCCCTACAATCATCTATATATGGATCCCTCATCACAGAGATCCAGAGGCTGGAATCTTGTATCCTGTAGAGAAGTGTTGTTGGTTTTCTGGTGAAACTTCATAGTGTTGGGTGATCTAAGATTTACTTGAGGTGAAGAAGGGCTTTCTTATTGGACGATGATGCCGGGTCAAAACTATTGGTTGTAATCCTCTTGCTATCCTTGATCTTAATAAACCTATTCAAGTTTTCCTCCATATTCTTGTATGTTTGATTATATATGCATTTGTATGGTTAACAAATATCTGGTCCTGTGTTATTTATGAATATAGATCTCTGTTCTTTGATAATAGTATGTTGCTTTGATATCACAGGTGCTCTTTGAAGCTGGGTAGACGAAGAAGAAGTGGCAAAATCTATCAGGAAGGAGAGGAATCAAACAAGGGAACCAAGCGCAAGACTAAGGTTGGTGTCCTTTGTTCCACTCTTATCTATCTTCATAAAGGAAAGCGAAAGTAGTCTTTACTTGTTTGATTATAAGATAGCTACCAGTCTTAGTGGGAATAGCAGCTCCGAGTGGACACTATTCCCGGTAACAAAATGGAAACTCCACTAGGGAGCGAATAGATTGTTTGTTAGCCTATCTTTGTTTGTTTCATAAACTTATAGACGGAGCCTGAAGTCAAGCCAGCTAGCCTTTGAAGTGTATTTGTTATACAAATGCAAAGTAGATCAATGCTACTTCAGTCTATCTTCGAGTTTTGTTTATGAATTAAACAATCGATCTGCAAACGTTCTAATTTCCCTAAGTGGTGGCTCTAGTAACCTCCTTAGATCAACCCCTATGATTTACATTTACTGAACATCACTTACTCG
>APFE030930886.1:15025-36216 GCA_000404065.3 Pinus taeda
GAACTTAGCATCTATGGATAAATACTAATTCAATAGACAAGTAGTTGTGCCTAGAACAACAGTTTAAAGTGTTTTAGACTTTCCCTATAAGCAATAGATAAGAAGAGAGGATAGAAGGCCTACCTGTAGTTCCACTTTCCTCTCGTCTCCCTTGTATTGATTCCGTCGCTCCTTCCCATACTTAATCTGCTTGAAAAGTAACCTGTCAACACAACAGAAGACAAAAACCGATCAAAGCATACAATCCATTGAATATAAATGAAAGGAATCAGAAGCAATTCATACATATAAGCATTATGAAAGAACACATCATATGGAAAAAGGTTCAAACACTTTATTAGATAGAAGAAGGAATTACAACCACTAGTGTCTGATTCAAAGTCATTCCTCCAGTTTGGATCCCATCCACATCACATCAAAAGCAAGACAAGCTTGTGGCATCACATCATTTGCTCCAAATTCAAATCTCATAGCAGCATTATCTCCTTACAATTCAACATAATCTAGCTCCTGATCACTTAGATGAGTGGTCAATTTATAGGAAGATGAAGGAGGTTTTGTCATTAATGGTGACATTAAATGGCCTTCCATACTTAGAATTAGTTCCATGGAGGAAGGAATGAGAGGATAGGATGATCCTTAACTCATTCCTCATCCATTTTCGAGCTCATAGGAGTTGATAAGACAGGGAAACTTCTAGATGACTCCACAAGATAAGAATATTCCCCAAACCCTATGTGAATTTCGCTCATTCTCGCCCAACGCAGGTGAAAGGAACCCTAAGTGCTCTGCAAAGCACCCTGGCAGTGGACTCAACTGCTCTACAGTGCACCTTCATAAGGGCTTCCTTGTGCTGGTCCCTCTAGAGGCAATTCCTGGGTGTCTTCAAGTCATGAACCTATCTGGGAAGAAGGCATTCAAAGGGTTGACTTGTTTAGGGCATGAAACAACTGAATTTAGGGTTTGATGAGCCCTAGAACATTGATCTGAATGTTGGGATTTGATGTGCCCAAATGGATCTGTAACACTTACCCTGCAAGATTCTTTGTTCCCCATTGTCATCCAAGAACTCAATGGATTTTTCATAACAATCCACTTTGGTCGTATGAAGATACAACCAGTGCATACCCAAAAGCATACTATATGATCCCAATGGTAGTACATTCAAATGTGTTGAAGTAGGCATACGGTTCAACTCAAATGCACAGGCTCGTACCTAATGATGAACTCTCTTCTTTGTACTTGTAGCGAGCTGCACTAACCACGACTCTGCATACACTTCTTTATTAAAGCCACACTTATCCATCAGGTCAGGATTAACATAACTATAATTAGATACAAGGTCAATCAAAATAGAAACAACTTGATCACAAAGCTTATTGTCCATCTCAATAATAGAACCCTGGTGATCTGCTTGCTTGTTCTCTAGTGCTGCATAGATCCAAGGAACACTTTGTCCAACATCCCCCATTGTTTGCACTTCCTGTACACTGTAAATATGTGGTCTACCACCCTAATGTTGTGGACAATCTCTCCTGCAATGCTCTCCTCCACAAGTCCAACACTGCAAGGGCTTCCTATCATCGCCCTTGTTTTGATAGTCAAATTGAAATCCCTATCCTCTATCAAATGCATTGAACTTCTTAGGTGGTGTTGCATTCTCTTTGTTACATGTGTCCTCAGGCCTTGTTCGCTTCTTATCTCATTTTCCTTTATTATTATCATTACCTTTCCAATCCTGCTTAGTCTCAGATCTACGCTTTGATTGCTTATAACGATGCTTTAGCTTTCGAATGGCCTCCTCCAATGATCTAGGATCATCAAACTCAATCTTGTATTTGAATGCTACCGACAACCCACTAATGAATCTATGAATCTTCGCTTTCTCCTCCTTCAGACAAGGCACATACCTCAATAACTCCAAGAATTTGCTAGTGTACTCCTCATCGGTCATAAATCCCATCATCAACTCATATAATTCTTTTGCCCTATCATCATAGTATCTCTCTGATAGATGCTTCTTCCTGAATAGTCTCTCGAACTCACTCCAAATCAACTCCTCTTCATGAATATCTTTGAAATTATTTACATCTTCCGACCAAATATTTTCTTTACCTTTATGACTTAATGTAGCTATTTTGGCCTTCATGTTCGTTGAGTAATCATGCAACCTGAAGAACTTATTCATCCCAAGCTACCATGCTTTCGGCATCATCTGACTTCTTCATTTCCCCATCAAATGTAGGTGGTTTTGTTTTCTTGAACTCATCCAACAAATATCCCTCGTCACTCCCCCTGTAAGGGTGATAACGATGATGACCATGATCCTTGTGTGAACCAGAACAAGAGTAGATTCCATGTCCACTGCCTTGTCTATCAGGCGTATCCAATAATATTCCTTCTCTGGCCTTGTCATCTCTATCCAATAATTGCCTACCATATGACCTGCTACCATATGCTCCATTAGTCATATCCTCTTGTGCATGACTGATTCTAAGCGATCCTTGTCTCTGCAAGTCTAACAAGCGCTGAGGAATCACCGCATTAACCTCTGCTTGTTTCTGTTGGGCCTTAGCAAGTCTCTCTTGTGATTGAATGATTAAGTCATTATCTTCTTTGCAACTCCTTATTTCTTCCTTCCAACTTCTCATAGTGTTTTCTATGCCTAGAGAATATCCTTCACCATGTTGCTCATTTGATTTAGAGAATCTTGTGAGTTGTAGTATACCATCTTGCTAGTCATCTTTGATCCTCTATTCCTGCAAGGTATATCATGTTAGCTAAACCAAATCATATACAAACCAATGTACCTCAGTGTAGTTCAGGGGAGGATATCTCATCTGCAAGGTCAACCAGATTAGCACAATACATGTATAACCATAATCATCACAATATATAGACATCATCTAATCCATCATCTAGTTACTACGCATAATGCCACAATCATAACACCAACTAGGTACTATGCATAACAAACATACACAATTGACCTACATACATGACAACACATCTTAATAACAATATCATCAACTTATGCATGACATCACAATGACAACCATGACCATTGCCATGCATACAAAACAAGCACATAGACCACAAGCATAAGGACACACATGCAACCGACATGTACACATGACAACACATTCATCCAAGGAGAACAGAAACCATAAATCACCCAAGGAGAACAAAACCATGCTCTAATACCACTCTACAACACCCTCCTCTCATATTTACCAAAGCTAACCAGTCCACCGGCGTAAACATGTGACGAAGAGTTATTATGATATGATTCAACTCCCCATGTACAATTAAGGAAGTGGAAGCGATATGACAAGACCAAACTGACCTTCCTCAGAAGCTACAAAACCTTCAGGAGCCAACCAAGCCCTTTAGGTGTCCAACCCCTGAGAGAACTTGCTTTTTGACTACCCTAGATCCTCAACCACTCCCATGAAAAGGCATGTATGTAACTGGGACCCTCCACCCACTCCCACGGCAAGGCATCCATGCCACTGTGGCCTTTTTCAGGAAGTTTTGTGCCAGCAACCCCGTATTTTGTGCCCCTTTTTTAGGGTCAGAACTCAGGCCACTGCCCAAAAATTCATGAAACTTCCAAAAATTACAAATCACATCGAAACAAGGGTACTAATGTAAACACTTAAACAAGGACTTGATATGATCCCTGCTAGCCATGGCATTTCATCAAACATATCACAAATATGTAATCTACATGTCATAACAACATATTTGAGCATAGGGGTTTCATACTTATCTAATATTCGTAAAGAAGCATTGTTTCCTTATCATAATAGCTGCATTATCATATATTAGGTCATGTATTCATTGTAAATTCAGTTGTTAATCAAAACATGATGAGATCTTGCTGATGCCTCTAAAATCCTAGCACCAACATTGGGGATAACCACCCAGTCCGGACCTTAGTACAGCTCCTTTTCCGTTTCGTGTGGTCGCTCTGACTGGATATTATGGGACCAGTTTCCCATATAATGGATGGTTTGATGGATGATTGGTTTATAATGTATAATAAGGATGATAAGTACTTTAAACTATGACTCAAAAATATACAAATATGCTTATCTAACCCAGGTAATGTATTAACAAATTTGATTTCTGATTATTTCTAACCAATAACTAATCATATAGATGAATTACTAATCGATAGAAAGATGCATTCATAGATAATGATTACTTTGTTTAAGAAATTAAATAAAGTAATTATTAATAAAACATATCACATTCATAACAATATATATCGCTCACATATATCTTTAAAGTATAACAATTCTAAATCTTCAAAAATGATATGATAAATAATTGTTTGAACATCATACGTACATCAACAATAACAACTTTTAAAAGGAATGCTTCGTTACATAAGCAAACAAGGCAAAATAACAGTGCTAAAAATATCGCATGCATTTGAGTCTTTCCGATGTAAATAACACTCTAATTCCACTTTCTTATTTGAGAAAACCTTCCAGGAGATACAAAAGTGCAAGTCTTGAGAAAGTTTCTTCACAAAAATGTAGAACCTTGATCCACTACTAATAAAAAATATTCAGAAGTACAAAAGTGCAACTTCTCAAGTCAAATCTTATAGAATTTGAGGAGCCTTTCTTCAAAGACATGAAAGGGTTTAAATAATAAAATAAAACTTAACTATCAATAAAAATCGCTCTGAGCTGTTGAAACTGCAAACATGAAAATCTGGGATTTGATTTATAAAAATAACAATGTGATAGCCTTTTAACTGATTCATTGTATCTACTTCTTCTCTTGCACTTGCAGCTGACAAATGGAGAGCATTTGATGAATTTCCGAAGGGTGACTCAGCCTAGAATGTAGTTGAGTTGTGTACGTAGCATCTGAAAGTTCGCGAACCATGAGATTGACAGCGTCAGCAAGGCATTTGGTGGCCATCTGTTGACTGTGCAGCTTTACTAGGAAAAACCAAAATGCATCCCAAGTCAAGTCTTGTACTTTGCCAATTTGTTCTTCTCTGCTGGCCAGATCCTGTCTCCATTAATCTTCTAGCGCTTTTGCTTTCGAGAGCTTTCTTGGAGAGCAATCGAAGATCTAGTTAGTTAGGTATAGGCTGTCATTTACCAACTCGATCACACTATTCATTGTAGCCCAGGCTCTGGAAGTAGCTCTTTCAGCCTTAATTAACTGTGATTCCCACTCCAAAAACAAGATTTCTTTGTGTGATTCTTGGATTTTCGGTAGATTAGCAGCCATGACTTCTGCCGAACTTTTCCAAGAGAGAAATTTTGTTACCTTATCATCTGCATTTTCAAATTCTAGCTTCGTGTCAACTACCTGTTCAATGAGTGATGAGTGATAGTGCACAATGGGTCAACCAATGATATCTTATGGCAAAGGATATTTAATTGCTGAGATAAGGCTTTAGTCTCTGCCAGGGCTTCTTTCTTGAATTCATCAACCTTTGGATAACCCTTGAATTTTTCTACCTGTAATTGCAGCTGTGCAATTTGTTCTTCTTTTCCTGTTGAACTGTCTCTTGAAGCTTGTTGAGTTCTTGAGACAACTTTTGTTGTTTCTAGAGGGCCTGTTGATCGATCTTTTGTTTCTCCAGAGCTAGCTATTATTTTAGTTGTTCATTCTGTTGTTTTTGTTCTGCTAGTTGTTGCTCAAGTTGACTAATCTTATGTTGTTCTTCTGTCGTTTGCTCTTCAAGTTGAGTGATCCTTAGATCCTTTTCCTTTATTAGTTGGCTAAGTTTAGAAGCCTTGTCCATTGTAGCGACTATATAGGCACCTGCATACTGAGACAACTTTGTTAAATCCTCAAAAGGGTTGACTTCTGAGTCTTTCCATACCACATTCATTAGTTCAGCTTGAGGAGTTGAGAGTGTTCCCTGGTCAATTTTCCTCCTTTTACTTTGTCTTTTGACCACAACCCTCTGCTTTGGACTGTAAAATACATCCAGTGGTGGTATTTCCAATGGTATTTCCTCTACCTTCAATACAATTTATTTAGAAGGATTCTCTGGAATTATTTCAATGTCCTACTGAGTGTTCATTGTGCCAACTACCCATTCAATTGTAGTATTAGTAACAATAGGCTCCTGTGTTGCAGTCGATTTTGGTGTAACGATGTTTTTGGAGTCATTCTGGTTCTTTATCATTTGATCGAACTGCTCCCATTCCTTGATTAAGCTAGAATCAATATTTACATCGGTATCTAAGAGCTCATTGGTCTTTTCATTTGCCTGCTCCTATTCGGGACTTTGCTCCTTTTCGGGACTCTTCTCCTTTTTAGGATTCTTCTCAATAGTTTGTTCTTCACTATGGCCTTCTTGCTGCACCATAGGTGTAGTGGCCAATAAATCTAGAGGCAGTGTTTGTAACCTATGTGCCCTAAAATGCATAAACTTATCTCTCCCCCTTGCTCCTAATTTGATCTTTGCTAGATGTTTTACCCGTGAAAATAACTCAGCTGAAGTGAACAAGTCATCATATTCTTCTGTCTCATGTTCAAATTTGGCAAGTTTCACCTGACTGGTGAAGTTGTAAGCCACTGCTCTTGGATCATACTATCTCTTTGGAATGACTGCTAACTTCAGAATTTTTATCTTCTCTGTTTCTTTCTCTGCATGTCTGAAATCATGTAGTGTGTAAGTACCACAGTGGAGAGGAAATGAAGGCCACATTTGTTTCTTGGATTTTTTGAGGTTCCTGGACATTCCTGTTTCTATTATCTGGTAAGCTATTTCTCTGGCCAACATCTTATCAGGAATGTACAAGGGGAGAACATGTGGATCTGTGGTGCTGCCAAAAAGTCTGACATAGGTGAACATTTCTTCACTGAACCAACTGCCGATTGATGTTAGGTCAATACTAGCCTCATCGGATAACCGAGGAGCAGGTTTATTGAATATAGCCTGATGGACACGTAAAATAAAACCATGACAAATTTTATGTATATGATCTTTATAATAGGCCTTCCACAAATACTTATGATAAATGTGAATAGGAGTTGGGTCTTGAGGAGTCCATTTCCAACCTAGAATGGGGTAATCATAATTAAAATAGATGGTATCCATGATGTAGGTGCTCATATAGAATGGGAGTATTGTACGGGTAGTTACAAACCTATTTCTTCTATAATCAAGGATTTGGTTGGCCATTTTATCTGATAGAATGGTTGCCCAATCCATGATATAAGAGTGGATTGTCGCTTCCATTAAAGGCACCATTTCTATGGTAAACCTAGTTGAATCAGAGACTCCAAAGAGTCTACATATCATAACGCCAGCATAGCAATAAGGAGATGCTAAGGAGACCACGAAGTACATACCAGAAGATTCATGCTTATGCTTGTTCAGGAAATGTCTCCATTGCCTGATAGGGTCTGACTTTATATCATTCTCCTTGGCGAAAGCTTCTAAAAATGCTTTATTGTAATGTTCATGGGGGTCCAGTAATTGATACATATTCTTGATATCTTTTGCCCTGAATGTCCCGAACATCCTTCCATTGGTTGTATAGAAGGCCATGTTGGTTATGTTGATACTTTCTATAACCCATCTCACCATGTCATTGTATGGTAACACTTTCGCTCGGGCTGCTATTTTGTGGAGGAAGGAACTGGCTAAATCGTAAAGAGTATTTTCTGATTTATCAGTTGTGTTGGAGAGGTAAATCCCCTCTACGGATAGAGGCAATCCCTACTAGCCCAGAACGGGTCTAGCAACAATCAAACAATGCTATCGCGCAAGTTCCTAATTGCAAATAAAGAGTAGGTGATGAATACCTACTTGAGATCCAACGCTTTAGTTCGTAGAAGAGATGGCGCTCACGTTCCTTTGCCTTGGTCGGTCACGATCCTCCACTATCCACGTGAATGGACACCTACACACAAAGAGAACAAACACAAACACAAGCGTGAAATCTAATATATGAAATTATACATCAGTCAGGAAGGATATAATTCAACATCAACCATTACAAGTACAACGAGAATGGAACCATAATGATAGTCATCTATTATTTATAATTCAACAAAGAAGAATACAACCAACGTCCTGACGTCAAGTCCTCATTTGGCTGGGTGCTCAGCTACACAAGTCTTGCAAAAGCTTGAAGGGGTGAGGGACAAGCTCTCTCTCTCTCTTTAGTGACAAAGTCTCCTTACTTATGGAAAGCCTTATGGATACAAAGAAGACTTCTTGCAACTCCAACCTTTTGATGTCTTCCTTTCAGCACAAGTATTGCCACAAGAGTCAAAGCTATTAGAACCCGAACTAGCTTGCTCAAGCCATGGGAACAAGCTTTTATAGAGGAAAAGGAAGAGATAAGGTCAATCCCCCACAATCATGGATTTGGTTTCATCACTTGGAAACTTCCATGGAATGGTGGCAAACAACTTTCCATCCAAGGAGATTCGAAGCCAAACCATCCTCACTCAACTTGGAATCAGTTTGGTGAATGAGGTGGACAGAACCTTCGGAGGTTTGAGTGGTTGAAAACTTTTCCCAACATGGTTGGCACGATTGCGACTCTGAAACAGAGCACCAATGGCGCGCCCTTTCCTTAGGATTTTCCCCATTGGCGTGGGCATAACAGAGGGCACTAGCGCTAATGCAAAAAAGGGCTATTTTTAGGGGCAATGAGCAGGAGATGTCTTAAGGGCATATGAAGCTCATGTTTAGAGGTAAATAAGGCAAGTGGTTTCAAGTCTTGTCACTTCTCACAAGTCCCGGAATGGGTCCTCCAAGATGCAGGAGAGGGGTAACAGGGACGGTGAGAAACGGTGACAAATTACTGTGTAACAAGTTGAACCAGTCGTTGCTCCTTCTTCTTCAAATTTGCTTGGATCCTCGTCTTCGAGTAAATTATATATGCCCTCCCATGAAGTCTTACCGAGGCTTGTACAGGTAGTGTCAGCTATCAGTACCAACTTTGTTGGTTCATCTTTCACTACGACGGGGACCTTTGCTTTTCGAGCTCTCTTAGAAATTTTTACTGGACTGATGATTTCGGATTCACTCTGCAAAACGAAACAGAAGGACATAATAGTGGAAGAACTCGTTTAGAGCTAATACGCAGCGCACAAGAAAACAACAATTAAGCACAATAGATGCTACGGATCTATGATATATTAAGCCACCATGGATGAAATCCTTGAAAGATTCAACCATAACTGCTTCTTAATGGTTTCCCGTAACTTCCAACGTGAAAATTTAATGCCATGATGATATGTCGCATCACAAATTTATAACGGTCCTTTATAGTATGGGTATCATGACTTCCTGATCAGCGATTAGCAATAATCGCATATCGCAGATCGGGAGTTACAAGTGTCGTGCTTAAATGGTTCCTTTGCATGGTTACGATTGCGATCAGTAGTGAGTTGGCATGGGGAGGCGACATGCTTTAAACTTAATAAATCTTTTTGAATTTTCTTTATAATTGATTTATAACTTTAAGCCGCACATGTTTGTGATATTTCGTGTTTTGCCTTTTATCAGAAGCGCGCTTCACGATAATAAAATCGCATCGGAAGATTTCAAAGGAACTTTTTGGGATGTGTCTTATGATTTTAGCGATGCGCGATTGCAATTGGCTTATCGCATCGAAGGTTTTCAATGGACGACTTGGAGCGATTTCTTGATGAGTAGAGATATGTGATTTCTGATAGAGTTATCGCATTGGCAGATCTCAATGGAACACTTTAAGTCCATTATGAAATAAAAGATGTGTGCGATGCGATATTTTCCCTTTATAATTGTTTTCATTCAATAAAGCTTTTTGATAAAGTTTTATTATAATTCAAATTGGATCGGACCTTATCAAGAGGAATTTCATGGGTTTGATAGATTTTCCAATTGGGATTTCAATTTAACCTATCCTAAAAGCAGATTTTATATGACCTGCTATAAAATTTATTTTCAAACGTTTTGTTGATTTTATTTATATTCTAAAGGGTACCCATTTCTTATTAAAGCTTTTTATGAAAAATTTTGAAATGGGGAGGGTTGTTGTATAGCACAACAATTGTCGATTTACTGGGAGAAACAGTTATCTAAAAAAATAATGCAATATCTAAAACTTTCTGAGTTTAGAAACAATTGAGGATAAAGAAAACCATCTAAGAATAGTTAAACAAAAATTAACTTTGAATGAATTGACAATATTTTGCAATTTCTTTTACAATCCCTTAAAAATAAAAACATTTTAGGTTTCTTCAATTTTTGATTGGTTGATAAAGATAAAGTAGGGGGCTCTTCCAACTTAGCTTTTAAATTTACTCTTTTGTCACAGGTAGTGCCTCTGCTGCTAGCAAACATCTATAGTCTCGACAGGGTTACCTTTTGACCCTTAGTCATTCATTATCCCATAGATCTAAGAGTATAACTTCTAAAAGATAAATCCATAGAGATATGTTCAAATATATATATTCTTTATTTTATGTTCTTTTAATTTTTTAAAGATAAAAAGCCATTGTCCTAGTTTGGGAGCCAGCCAATGACAATGTCATTCACTGGTTATAATTGAACTGAACAATCTGGCTCGTGATGAGACCCCTTGTCTTATGATTATAAGCCATTACCCTGTTTTGATATGCAGTATTGATAATGTCAATTTAATTAGTTCCCTATGATCATGGTAAGCAGGCTCATGATGAGACCTCTTATCTTTTATATCAGACATATTTTAGAATTACACTCTGAAAAATCATAAACTTAGCGGATGGGGTGAATGACCTTCTCCTTAAGAGTTTATGGATGACACTTTTAGAGTTATGGATGCTAAGCTTAGAAAAGTCTTTACTTTTTATGAGTAACCTCTCTTAACTTTAATAAAACTTAGAATGATTTACAATATTTTCAAGGTTTTGGAAGATTTTGCAAACTTTAAAGAGGTCTTCAGAGTTTAATGTTTTAATCAACTTTCCAAAACTATAATCATTTCCTTAAAAGTTTCTAGCATTTGAAAGCAAGTATTCACAATATTCTCTCAAAGAGCTTTTCAATAGTAAAAGGCCAATGGAAGACTATTTACAACATTATTTTCTAAAAAATAAACAAACTTGCATAAAGAATATTTATAGGTAAGAATGGGTTACCTCCTTAAGAAAATAATTTCTTTAAGATACGCCCATTCACAGGAAGAGAATCTCTCTTTCCTGATAAATCTTGTAGTATGAACGTTGATGAGCCTATCTTTTCAATGATTTGTAATGGTCCAAGCCACATCTTTTGAAATTTGGTATGTTTACCTTTGTCTTCATGTGCTTTGTCCCATTTCAACACCAGATCACCAATTTGAAATGTTTTTGTGCCAGTAGAACTTACATCAAAAGAAGATTTAATGACTTGTTGATGTTTAGCATGAGTGATTTTGGCCTTCTCTCTTTCTTCCTCCAATTTGAGGATTTGATCAAATGTTAATTGAATAGAGGAAGAAGGATTTTCTTCAATAAATTGTACTAGGGCTAGAGATGGGAGTGCGAAGTTTGAAGGTATTACATATTCTTTCCCATACACTAAGTTAAAAGGAGAAGTACCTATTGAGGCCTTCTGAGTTATGCGATCCACCCATAATGTAAATATTAAAGATTTATGCCAATTCTTTTGATTTTGATCAGCAGTTCTTTTAATAATCTTAATGAGATTCTTATTGGTTGACTCTGCCAAAGCATTACCTTGAGGATAGTAATTTGAAAAATATTTTAATTTAAAACCTCTCTTAAGAGCAAATTCAACTATACTACTCCTAGAAAAATAAGATGCATTATCAAAAATAAGAGCATTAGGTACACCGAACCTGGTAATGATGAATTGATCAATGAATTCAATGATTGCATCAGAGTTGGCTTCCTTTAATGGAATTGCTTCTACCCACTTTTTGAAGTAGTCTGTGGCTGTAAGGATGTATCTGTGTTGCTTGGAAGAGTGTGGAACAATCTTTCCTATGATATCAAGCCCCCACTGTTCAAATGGTTGCTCAATGTTTACTGGTTGTAAAGGAAAGGCTGGTTTCCTTTGTCTCCCACTAGCAGTTTGGCATATCTTGTATTTCCTGACATAATCATGGGCATCTTTAAACAAAGTGGACCAATACTTTCTAGCATGTATTATCTTGTGAGTTGTAGTATCTCCTCCAAAATGTCCACTTGCTAGACCATCATGTAATTCTTGCAAAACCTTTTGTGCTTCAGTTTTTCTAGGCATCTTAATACAATTGAATCATAATTTCTTTTGAATAACACATCATCAATGATTTCGAAGTGTTTTGCTTTTAATCTTAAGGCACGTTTGTTTTTGTAACTGAAATTAGGGGGAGCATATCCATTTTTCAAGTAAAAGATCAAATCAGCATACTGAGATTCAGAATTTATGATGCTTATCTCGTTCACTTGAAGAGTCTTATCTGAATCTTCATATTCTAGAATATTAGAAGCTTTTGCTAATAACCTACAAAAACCTTGCCCTCTCACAATTTTCACTGGTTTAATATCAATATCATACTCCTGTAAAGTTGTTACCCAATTAGCTCTCTTTTCTCCTACTTCCCTTTGCACTAGAAATTGCCTCACTACAAAGAATGGGACTATTAGTTTTGTGTGTGTTTTTAGGAGAAATTGTCTAAAGTGTTTGATAGATTTAAACACAGCAAAATCTTGTTTTTCAACTTCGAAATAATTGAGTTCAGCACCCTGTAAATTGGAACTAAAGAAAGATATAAGTGCTTCTACTTGATGATCATTAATTTGTGTAAAAACAATAACATAAGATGTTTCATTGGCCAAAGTATACAAAATAAAATGATTAGAAAAATTGGGAGTATTCAATGCAGGATCATTAATAATTGCCTATTTGATTGAGTCAAAGGCTTCTTTTTCATCATGTCCCCATTTGAAAACTGAATTTTTCTTAATCATAGTTTGTAAAGGTAAGACTATATGAGAAAAATCAGGAACAAATCTTTTTACAAAATTTATCTGTCCTAAAAATGATTGCATTGATTTCTTGTTATATGACAAAGGAATATCAGAAATCTCTTTTATCCTGTCAGGATCAATATATATGCCATCTTTGGATACAATAAACCCTAAGAGTTTTCCTTCATTTAGAGCAAAGAATGATTTCTTTGGATTTAGAGAAATCCCATACCTTTTACATTGCTCAAATATTTGTTTTAAATCATGGAGATGATTAGCCCTTTTCTTGGAAAAAACAGTTATTTCGTTTAAGTAAACAACAACTGACCTATTGATCAAGCCTTTGAAGGCTATATCCATGGCTCGTTGGAAAGTAGCTCCAACATTTATTAAACCAAAAGGTATTTTCTGATAAGCATATGTTCCCCATTTAGTCCTGAATGTAGTTTTTAGTCTATCATCTGGATGCACCAGTATTTGATTGTATCCTAAAAAACCATCAAGAAAGGACATTAACTCTGAACCAGCCACTGATTGAAGTATCTGCTCCATTGTTGGTAATGGGAAATTATCTTTTTGACATGCCTTATTGGGATTTCTAAAATCAATGCAAATCCTAATATCACCATTCTTTTTCCTTACAGGTACTAAGTTTGAAACCCATTTAGAATGTCTAACTGGGAAAATTATTTTAGCTTTCAAAAGTTTATTCAACTCTACTTTGATTTGACTTTTCATATGTGGGTGAATTTTCCTTAACTTTTGTTGTACAAGTTTCTCATCAGAAATCATTGGAATTGTGTGTTGAATGATAGAAGTATCATAAGTTCTCAAATCTTCGTAATTCCAAGTGAAAACATTTTTGTATTTGTTTAATAATTTGATGAAAGCAAATCTTTCTTCTGATGTGAGTTGATGTCCTAGATTGACATTTTGTGGTTTGGCCTCAATGCCAAGGTTTACTAATTCAAACTTTAAATTAGAACTTTGAAGTTTTGCATTAGTGACCTTTTTGAATCTATCTTTGATGTCATGGAAATCTTCTAGCTTGACCACAGATTTAGGAATAGAATTCTCATTTAGTCTTTGTTTTAACTGAAGATCGTGATCATTTTCATCAATAATCTGATCATCATAAGATTTTTCAGAGGTCAAGAAATTTAAGATGTCTTCATCATGATTAAATACCCGCCAATTGGTGACATTGTCTGCGACAGATGGCCGAAAAATTAATTCAATTGAAATCCTATCTGGACTATAATCCTTAGATGGAAGGAGCTTAGAAGCAACATTAGCCAATAAATCAGTTGTTGCATTCTGAGTTCTAGGAATAGGAGAAATGTTAAATGTTAGAAAATGAGTTATGAGATCTTGAACAAGAGATTGATAATGTTTGAGATGACCTGAGAGACAATGAATAGTGTTCCTTACTTGTTTGATGACAATTTCGGAATAACCAAATACTTTCAGATATTGAATATTCAGGCCTATTGCTTTATAAAGCCCTTGGATCAATGCCTCGTATTCTGTAGTGTTATTGGTACACTCAAATTCTAGTATGCATGATAGCATAGTTTTTTCCCCTTCTGGACTAACTAAAATACACCCTGCTCCTACACTGTCATTGGATTTTGATCCATCAAAATATAAAGACAAAAATAAAGGCTTATCTACAGATTTATTTACAAGTTCATCAACAATACTAACACATCTTGAGGTATCAGTATGAAAGAAATTTTCAATTTGTGATGTGATACTATTAACAGGAAAAGGCGATTGTTGAGCATTAAAATTTCCAAAGAATGACTTAGCTAAGTAATTTCCAAGAATGTTGTTATTGAAAGCTACAGGTTGGTTTTCTTGTTCAAACTCCGTTACTGTATGAGTCATGTGTTTTTCCCGATCTATTTTGATTTGATTTGGTTTTCCTTTATAAGGAAGCCACATATGAGACCAATCAGTGGAAATGTAACCATGGATTTTCTTAGACCAATCCTAGCTTAGAATTAAACCATAAAACTCAGGGATGTCAGCAATCAATATATCAATTCTTTGAACTACTCTAGGATCAGTCGATAGCCTAATGGTAACTGAATTAATATCTCCTAAAACTTGCACTTTAGTTCGATCTAATTGAACAATATGAACTGCAGATTTCTAGGGCTCAATGTTTAATTTAGAGCAAACTTAAGCTGGCATTATATTCGATGAAGCCCCTGAATCTATTAGACAGTTGTGTAGATTTATATTACAGATCTCATAAATCAAGAGAAAAGGAGGAGTATGAGAATTAGACCTATCTTCAATCAAAACAACATTAGTAGCATCTACTTTATCCAATGGTGGTTTACCTAATCCTTTGGCCGCTTTGGATAATACACTGGTTGGAAGAGGAGAAGAAGGTACTGCATTTAACTCTTTAAGTAACAATTTCTGTTGGTTTTTTAGCTTGCTAAGTTCATGTAAAGAAATATTTGCTCGAGTCTTCTTCATGTCCTCCACAATGTTGTAATCCATAGAGTCAGAGATTAGTAATGTTTTAGATGATGAGTGTGGATTGGAGGATGATGGTTGATTTTGGGTAGGCATAACTGGAGTTTTCTTCATGGGAGCTTTGTCTTTAGTAACAGGGCTTGAATTTTTCTTCTTTGGATATGTTTGAACAGGCTCTGCTGCATTTTCACTTCTGCTATTTATTAGGAGAGCTTCTTGTTCACTTTCATTGTCAGAGTTGGGAAAGATAAAGTCCCACATCCCATGACATTCAACTGTTTCCTCTTCTTCCATTTCCTCCGCTGATAAAACTGTGTCTTCATCTTCATCATCATTTTGATATGATTTTGCATTAGATATAGCATAAGGTGGTTTTGTTTCAGTTCACTGATTTCTTCTAAAGTTTTAAATGGTTTTTTAGTAGAAGTTTTAGCCACCTACTTTTTTTATTTCCACCATTTCATTAGACATAGTTTTCAGAACCTTTTGTAAACCTTCCATGTCATATGGGTCTTAAACTAATTTCTTTTTTGAATCATCTTTGAAGGTAACCTTTTTTTATTTTCTTTCTTCAAGAGCGTTTTTCTTTTCCATAGCAATGATACGTTTTTCAACAGCGATCGTTCTTATTTTCTGCCTAATGGGGGTTTGGCAGGCCTATAACGAAATGGCTATGTTTGAAAGGTAAGAAGAGATAGACATTCACTTTAGATTTCTTCACTAAGCTTGGAGGTTGTAGGAATTTTATTCAGTAATTTATTAAATCGAGAGTTGAAGTCTTTGATGGGTTCCTTTGATTCAGATTTCAGACTAGAGAGGTCATTAATCAAAGTCGTTGTGGACATATCATCTCCAAACTTGGTTAAAAATTGTTCCTGAAAAACATCCCAGCTATTGATGGATCTTGGTGGTAATGAAAAATACCACAATCTAGCTGCCCCTTGTAGAGTGTATGGAAAAATCCTAACAACAACATCTTCTTCTGTTACCCCATTCAAGTTTATGGACAACATAAAATTGTTTATATGTTCTTCTGCTAATATACCAATGTCTGGATTAAATTTTGGTAACCATTTTTCATGATGAGTTGGTAATTGACTCAAGGGTCCAGGCATAGCGACAGCTCCTGGATTTTTCCATGGCCCTGGTTGAGGTTGATTATGTGCCATTGTTGAACTAATAGCAGAAGAGGGTGAAGAGGTAGTTGAAAGTGATTGGGTAGAGGATGTTTGAGAACCTGTACCCTTATGGACTATGATCTTGAGTTGAAGGATGGATGGAAGAGTGTGCAATGGTTTAGATGGAATGGATGATGATGAAGAAAGAATCTCATTGTCAGACTCTAAGGTGTCTTCCTAGCTCTTTTTCTACTTGGCAGAGGAAATTCAGTTGGTGGAATACCAAACTTTTCACTCTGGGATCTTGTAAGAGGTTGGGATGGAATATATTGCGAAGTCACACTGCCTTGGGATAACTCAGACTGTTCTTGGGATATTGAAAACCCTTGGAGTTTAAGAATTAAGGTTTGCACTTCAGGGAGTTCAAGAGAAGAATTGTTAGGTGTGTTTATGTTTTCAGTAGTGGGTGTTGTATTTTCCTTTTCAACTTCTTGCTTAAAAATAGGAGATTTAGAATGCGAAGGAGAAGTTGGAGGAGATGGTGAGGGGGTTTTACTCTTAGAATGGCCTATGGATTTGGATTTACTTGCCATTCACAACTTAGGCCCTCGTTCTAGTGCCAAAAATGTTGATGCCTCTAAAATCCTAACACCAACATTACGGATAACCACCCTGTCCGGACCTTAGTACAACTCATTTTCCATTTGGTGTGGTGGCTCCGACTGGATATTATGGGACCAATTTCCCATATAATGGATGGTTTGATGGATGATTGGTTTATAATGTATAATAAGGATGATAAGTACTTTAACCTATGACTCAAAAATATACAAATATGCTTATCTAACCCAGGTAATGTATTAACAAATGTGATTTCTAATTATTTCTAACAAATAACTAATCATATAGATGAATTACTAATCGATAGAAAGATGCATTCACAGATAATGATTACTTTGTTTAAGAAATTAAACAAATTAATTATTAATAAAACATATCGCATTCATAACAATATATATCACTGACATATATCTTTAAAGTATAACAATTCTAAATCTTTAGAAATGATATGATAAAGAATTGTTTGAACATCATACATACATCAACAATAGCAACTTTTAAAAGGAATGTTTCATTACATAAGGAAACAAGGCAAAATAACAGTGATAAAAATACTGCATGCATTTGAATCTTTCCGATGTAAATAACACTCTTATTCCACTTTCTTATTTGAGAAAACCTTCTAGGAGATACAAAAGTGCAAGTCTTGAGAAATTTTCTTCACAAAAATGTAGAACCTTGATCCACTAATGATAATAATAAAAAATATTCAGAAGTACAAAAGTGCAACTTCTCAAGTGAAATCTTATACAAGTTGAGGACCCTTTCTTCAAAGACATGAAAGGGTTTAAATAATAAAATAAAACTTAACTGCCAATAAAAATCACTCTGAGCTGTTAAAACTGCAAACATGAAAATATAGGATTTGATTTATAAAAATAACAGTGTGATAGCCTTTTAACTGATTCAATGTATCTACTTCTTCTCTTGCACTTGCAGCTAACAAATTGAGAGCATTTGATGAATTTTCGGAGGGTGACTCAGCCTAGAATGTAGTTGAGTTGTGTACGTAGCATCTGAAAGTTCGGGAACCATGAGATTGACAGCGTCAGCAAGGCATTTGGTGGCCATCTGTTGACTGTGTGGCTGTACTAGGAAAAACCAAAATGCATCCCAAGTCAAGTCTTGTACTTTGCCGATTTGTTCTTCTCTACTGGCCAGATCCTGTCTCCATTGATCTTCTAGCGCTTTTGTTTTCGGGAGATTTCTTGGAGAGCAATCAAAGATCAAGTTAGTTAGATATAGGTTGTCATTTACCAACTCGATCTCACTGTTCATTGTAGCCCTGGCTCTGGAAGTAGCTCTTTCGGCCTTAATTAATTGTGATTCCCACTCCGAAAACAAGATTTCTTTGTGTGATTCTTGGATATTCGGTAGATTAGCAGCCATGCCTTCTGCTGAACTTTGCCAAGAGAGAAATTTTGTTACCTTATCATCTGCGTTTTCAAATTCTATCTGGGTGTCAACTGCCTGTTCAATGAGTGATGCAGTGATAGTGCACAATGGATCAACCAATGATATCTTATGGTAGAGGATATTTAATTGTCGAGACAAGGCTTTAGTCACTTCCAGGGCTTCTTTCTTGAATTCATTAACCTTTGGATAACCCTTGAATTTTTCTAGCTGTAATTGCAGCTGTGCAATTTGTTCTTCTTTAGCCTTCTTTTCCTGTTGAACTGTCGCTTGAAGCTTGTTGAGTTCTTGAGACAAATTTTGTTGTTTTTGGAGGGCCTGCTAATTGATCTCTTGATTCTCCAAAGCTAGCTATTCTTTTAGTTGTTCATTCTGTTGTTTTTGTTCTGCTATCTATTGCTCAAGCTAACTAATCTTCTGTTGTACTTATGTCGTTTGCTCTTCAAGTTGAGAGATCCTTAGATCCTTTTCCTTGATTAGTTGGCTAACTTCAGAAGCCTTGTCCATTGTAGTGGTTGTATAGGCACCTGCATACTGAGAAAACTTTGTTGAATCCTCAGAAGGGTTGACTTTTGAGTCCTTCCGTACCACATTCATTAGTTCAGCTTGAGGAGTTGAGAGTGTTCCCTAGTCAATTTTCCTCTTTCTTTGTCTTTTGACCACATCCCTATGCTTTGGACTGTAAAATACATCCAGGGGTGGTAGTTCCTCTACCTTCAATAAAATTTCTTCAAAAGGATTCTCTAGAATTATTTCAATGTCCTACTGAGTGTTCGTTGTGCCGAATGCCCCTTCAATTGTAGTATTAGTAACAATAGGCTCCTGTGTTGCAGTCGATTCTGGTGTAACGATGTTTTGGGAGTTATTCTGGTTCTCGATCATTTGATCGAACTGCTCCCATTCCTTGATTAAGTTGGAATCAATATTTACATCGGTATCTAGGAGCTCCTTGGTCTTTTCATTTATCTGCTCCCCTTCGGGACTTTGCTCCTTTTTGGGACTCTTCTCCTTTTTAAGGACTCTTCTCAGTAGTTTGTTCTTCACTGTGACCTTCTTGCTGCACCATAGGCGTAGTGGCCAATAAGTCTAGAGGCAGTGTTTGTAACCTCTATGCCCTGAACTGCATAAACTTATCTCTCCCCCCTGCTCCTAATTTGATCTTTGCTAGATGTTTTACCCATGAAAATAACTCAGCCAAAGTGAACAAGTCATCATATTCATCTGTCTCATGTTCAAATTTGGCAAGTTTCACCTGACTGGTGAAGTTGTAAGCCACTGCTCTTGGATCATACTGTCTCTTTGGAATGACTGCTAACTTCAGAATTTTTATCTTCTCTGTTTCTTTCTCTGCATGTTTGAAATCATGAAGTGTGTAAGTACCACAGCGGAGGGGAAATGAAGGCCACATTTGTTTCTTGGACTCTTTGAGGTTCCTGGACATTCCTGTTTTTGTTATCTAGTAAGCTATTTCTCTAGCCAACAGCTTATCAGGAATGTACAAGGGGAGAACATGTGGATCTGTGGTGCTGCCAAAAAGACTGACATAGGTGAACATTTCTTCACCGAACCAACTACCGATTGATGTTAGGTCAATGATGGCCTCATTGGATAATCAAAGAGCAGGTTTGTTGAATATAGCGTGATGGACGAGTAAAATAAAACCATGACAAATTCTATATATATGATCTTTATAATAGGCCTTCCACAAATACTTATGATAAATGTGAATAGGAGTTGGGTCTTGAGGAGTCCATTTCCAACCTAGAATGGGGTAATCATAATTGAAACAAATGGTATCCATGATGTAGGTTCTCATATAGAATGGGGGTATTATACGGGTAGTTACAAACCTATTTCTTCTATAATCAAGGATTTGGTTGGCCATTTTATCTGATAAAATGGTTGCCCAATCCATGATATAAGAGAGGATTGTTTCTTCCATTAAAGGCACCATTTCTATGGTAAACCTAGTTGAATCAGAGACTCCAAAGAGTCTACATATCATAGTGCCGGCATAGCAATAAGGAGATGCTAAGGAGTCTATGGAGTACATACCAGAAGATTCATGCTTATGCTTGTTCGGGAAATGTCTCCATTGCCTGATAGGGTTCGACTCTATATTGTTCTCCTTGGCGAAAGCTTCTAAAAATGCTTTAATGTAATGTTTATGGGGGTTCGGTAATGATACATCTTCTTGATATCTTCTGCCCTGAATGTCCCGAACATCCTTCCATAGGCTGTATAGAAGGCCCTGTCGGTTACGTTGATACTTTCTATAACTCATCTCACCATGTCATTGTATGGTAACACTTTTGCTCGGGCTGCTATTCTGTGGAGGAAGGAGCTGGCCGAATCGTAAAGAGTATTTTCTGATTTATCAGTTTAACCAGTTGTTGCTCCTTCTTCTTCAAATTCGCTTGGATCCTCGGCTTCGAGTAAATTATATATGCCCTCCCATGAAGTCTTGCTGAGGACTGCACAGGTAGTGTCAGCTTTCAGTACCAACTTTGTTGGTTCATCTTTTGCTACGACGGGGACCTTTGCTTTCTGAGTTATCTTAGACATTTTTGTTGGACTTATGATTTTGGATTCGCTCTGCAAAACGAAACATAAGGA
>APFE030930886.1:45752-62256 GCA_000404065.3 Pinus taeda
CAATAAAAAGAATCAGTAAAGCTATCAAAAAGAAGAAAATAAAACAAGAAAACTAAAAATCAAAAGAAAAGTAAAGAAATAAAACAAGAAGGCTAAAAATCAAATTGCATGTAGACACATGGAGTGTGTGCATGTGGTTCCCCATCCAATGTTGTTCTATTTAATAGATGGTGAGGAAGATGAGAGACATTCTTGCATTTTATCATTCCGTTATACTATCTTTCATTCTCTTGGGAGAATGGTACACGAAGACTTAGGAGCACTGGCAGTAGTCGTTGATTGAGGGCTCGGGGGTGGCCAGTTGTAGCAAAATCTTGCGCAATTGAGCCTACGGTTGGGAGGAGAGTCGTCCCCAAATTCTTGTGTTCACTTCGTAGACTACAAGTACAGGTAATAGAGGTAATTTCATTTGTAAGAATTTGTTTTCCATTAAGACATTAATTTTAGTTTTACTTTGTACTGTTACAGCTTGGAGGTTGTAGGAATTTTATTCAGTAATTTATTAAATCGAGAGTTGAAGTCTTTGATGGGTTCCTTTGATTCAGATTTCAGACTAGAGAGGTCATTAATCAAAGTCGTTGTGGACATATCATCTCCAAACTTGGTTAAAAATTGTTCCTGAAAAACATCCCAGCTATTGATGGATCTTGGTGGTAATGAAAAATACCACAATCTAGCTGCCCCTTGTAGAGTGTATGGAAAAATCCTAACAACAACATCTTCTTCTGTTACCCCATTCAAGTTTATGGACAACATAAAATTGTTTATATGTTCTTCTGCTAATATACCAATGTCTGGATTAAATTTTGGTAACCATTTTTCATGATGAGTTGGTAATTGACTCAAGGGTCCAGGCATAGCGACAGCTCCTGGATTTTTCCATGGCCCTGGTTGAGGTTGATTATGTGCCATTGTTGAACTAATAGCAGAAGAGGGTGAAGAGGTAGTTGAAAGTGATTGGGTAGAGGATGTTTGAGAACCTGTACCCTTATGGACTATGATCTTGAGTTGAAGGATGGATGGAAGAGTGTGCAATGGTTTAGATGGAATGGATGATGATGAAGAAAGAATCTCATTGTCAGACTCTAAGGTGTCTTCCTAGCTCTTTTTCTACTTGGCAGAGGAAATTCAGTTGGTGGAATACCAAACTTTTCACTCTGGGATCTTGTAAGAGGTTGGGATGGAATATATTGCGAAGTCACACTGCCTTGGGATAACTCAGACTGTTCTTGGGATATTGAAAACCCTTGGAGTTTAAGAATTAAGGTTTGCACTTCAGGGAGTTCAAGAGAAGAATTGTTAGGTGTGTTTATGTTTTCAGTAGTGGGTGTTGTATTTTCCTTTTCAACTTCTTGCTTAAAAATAGGAGATTTAGAATGCGAAGGAGAAGTTGGAGGAGATGGTGAGGGGGTTTTACTCTTAGAATGGCCTATGGATTTGGATTTACTTGCCATTCACAACTTAGGCCCTCGTTCTAGTGCCAAAAATGTTGATGCCTCTAAAATCCTAACACCAACATTACGGATAACCACCCTGTCCGGACCTTAGTACAACTCATTTTCCATTTGGTGTGGTGGCTCCGACTGGATATTATGGGACCAATTTCCCATATAATGGATGGTTTGATGGATGATTGGTTTATAATGTATAATAAGGATGATAAGTACTTTAACCTATGACTCAAAAATATACAAATATGCTTATCTAACCCAGGTAATGTATTAACAAATGTGATTTCTAATTATTTCTAACAAATAACTAATCATATAGATGAATTACTAATCGATAGAAAGATGCATTCACAGATAATGATTACTTTGTTTAAGAAATTAAACAAATTAATTATTAATAAAACATATCGCATTCATAACAATATATATCACTGACATATATCTTTAAAGTATAACAATTCTAAATCTTTAGAAATGATATGATAAAGAATTGTTTGAACATCATACATACATCAACAATAGCAACTTTTAAAAGGAATGTTTCATTACATAAGGAAACAAGGCAAAATAACAGTGATAAAAATACTGCATGCATTTGAATCTTTCCGATGTAAATAACACTCTTATTCCACTTTCTTATTTGAGAAAACCTTCTAGGAGATACAAAAGTGCAAGTCTTGAGAAATTTTCTTCACAAAAATGTAGAACCTTGATCCACTAATGATAATAATAAAAAATATTCAGAAGTACAAAAGTGCAACTTCTCAAGTGAAATCTTATACAAGTTGAGGACCCTTTCTTCAAAGACATGAAAGGGTTTAAATAATAAAATAAAACTTAACTGCCAATAAAAATCACTCTGAGCTGTTAAAACTGCAAACATGAAAATATAGGATTTGATTTATAAAAATAACAGTGTGATAGCCTTTTAACTGATTCAATGTATCTACTTCTTCTCTTGCACTTGCAGCTAACAAATTGAGAGCATTTGATGAATTTTCGGAGGGTGACTCAGCCTAGAATGTAGTTGAGTTGTGTACGTAGCATCTGAAAGTTCGGGAACCATGAGATTGACAGCGTCAGCAAGGCATTTGGTGGCCATCTGTTGACTGTGTGGCTGTACTAGGAAAAACCAAAATGCATCCCAAGTCAAGTCTTGTACTTTGCCGATTTGTTCTTCTCTACTGGCCAGATCCTGTCTCCATTGATCTTCTAGCGCTTTTGTTTTCGGGAGATTTCTTGGAGAGCAATCAAAGATCAAGTTAGTTAGATATAGGTTGTCATTTACCAACTCGATCTCACTGTTCATTGTAGCCCTGGCTCTGGAAGTAGCTCTTTCGGCCTTAATTAATTGTGATTCCCACTCCGAAAACAAGATTTCTTTGTGTGATTCTTGGATATTCGGTAGATTAGCAGCCATGCCTTCTGCTGAACTTTGCCAAGAGAGAAATTTTGTTACCTTATCATCTGCGTTTTCAAATTCTATCTGGGTGTCAACTGCCTGTTCAATGAGTGATGCAGTGATAGTGCACAATGGATCAACCAATGATATCTTATGGTAGAGGATATTTAATTGTCGAGACAAGGCTTTAGTCACTTCCAGGGCTTCTTTCTTGAATTCATTAACCTTTGGATAACCCTTGAATTTTTCTAGCTGTAATTGCAGCTGTGCAATTTGTTCTTCTTTAGCCTTCTTTTCCTGTTGAACTGTCGCTTGAAGCTTGTTGAGTTCTTGAGACAAATTTTGTTGTTTTTGGAGGGCCTGCTAATTGATCTCTTGATTCTCCAAAGCTAGCTATTCTTTTAGTTGTTCATTCTGTTGTTTTTGTTCTGCTATCTATTGCTCAAGCTAACTAATCTTCTGTTGTACTTATGTCGTTTGCTCTTCAAGTTGAGAGATCCTTAGATCCTTTTCCTTGATTAGTTGGCTAACTTCAGAAGCCTTGTCCATTGTAGTGGTTGTATAGGCACCTGCATACTGAGAAAACTTTGTTGAATCCTCAGAAGGGTTGACTTTTGAGTCCTTCCGTACCACATTCATTAGTTCAGCTTGAGGAGTTGAGAGTGTTCCCTAGTCAATTTTCCTCTTTCTTTGTCTTTTGACCACATCCCTATGCTTTGGACTGTAAAATACATCCAGGGGTGGTAGTTCCTCTACCTTCAATAAAATTTCTTCAAAAGGATTCTCTAGAATTATTTCAATGTCCTACTGAGTGTTCGTTGTGCCGAATGCCCCTTCAATTGTAGTATTAGTAACAATAGGCTCCTGTGTTGCAGTCGATTCTGGTGTAACGATGTTTTGGGAGTTATTCTGGTTCTCGATCATTTGATCGAACTGCTCCCATTCCTTGATTAAGTTGGAATCAATATTTACATCGGTATCTAGGAGCTCCTTGGTCTTTTCATTTATCTGCTCCCCTTCGGGACTTTGCTCCTTTTTGGGACTCTTCTCCTTTTTAAGGACTCTTCTCAGTAGTTTGTTCTTCACTGTGACCTTCTTGCTGCACCATAGGCGTAGTGGCCAATAAGTCTAGAGGCAGTGTTTGTAACCTCTATGCCCTGAACTGCATAAACTTATCTCTCCCCCCTGCTCCTAATTTGATCTTTGCTAGATGTTTTACCCATGAAAATAACTCAGCCAAAGTGAACAAGTCATCATATTCATCTGTCTCATGTTCAAATTTGGCAAGTTTCACCTGACTGGTGAAGTTGTAAGCCACTGCTCTTGGATCATACTGTCTCTTTGGAATGACTGCTAACTTCAGAATTTTTATCTTCTCTGTTTCTTTCTCTGCATGTTTGAAATCATGAAGTGTGTAAGTACCACAGCGGAGGGGAAATGAAGGCCACATTTGTTTCTTGGACTCTTTGAGGTTCCTGGACATTCCTGTTTTTGTTATCTAGTAAGCTATTTCTCTAGCCAACAGCTTATCAGGAATGTACAAGGGGAGAACATGTGGATCTGTGGTGCTGCCAAAAAGACTGACATAGGTGAACATTTCTTCACCGAACCAACTACCGATTGATGTTAGGTCAATGATGGCCTCATTGGATAATCAAAGAGCAGGTTTGTTGAATATAGCGTGATGGACGAGTAAAATAAAACCATGACAAATTCTATATATATGATCTTTATAATAGGCCTTCCACAAATACTTATGATAAATGTGAATAGGAGTTGGGTCTTGAGGAGTCCATTTCCAACCTAGAATGGGGTAATCATAATTGAAACAAATGGTATCCATGATGTAGGTTCTCATATAGAATGGGGGTATTATACGGGTAGTTACAAACCTATTTCTTCTATAATCAAGGATTTGGTTGGCCATTTTATCTGATAAAATGGTTGCCCAATCCATGATATAAGAGAGGATTGTTTCTTCCATTAAAGGCACCATTTCTATGGTAAACCTAGTTGAATCAGAGACTCCAAAGAGTCTACATATCATAGTGCCGGCATAGCAATAAGGAGATGCTAAGGAGTCTATGGAGTACATACCAGAAGATTCATGCTTATGCTTGTTCGGGAAATGTCTCCATTGCCTGATAGGGTTCGACTCTATATTGTTCTCCTTGGCGAAAGCTTCTAAAAATGCTTTAATGTAATGTTTATGGGGGTTCGGTAATGATACATCTTCTTGATATCTTCTGCCCTGAATGTCCCGAACATCCTTCCATAGGCTGTATAGAAGGCCCTGTCGGTTACGTTGATACTTTCTATAACTCATCTCACCATGTCATTGTATGGTAACACTTTTGCTCGGGCTGCTATTCTGTGGAGGAAGGAGCTGGCCGAATCGTAAAGAGTATTTTCTGATTTATCAGTTTAACCAGTTGTTGCTCCTTCTTCTTCAAATTCGCTTGGATCCTCGGCTTCGAGTAAATTATATATGCCCTCCCATGAAGTCTTGCTGAGGACTGCACAGGTAGTGTCAGCTTTCAGTACCAACTTTGTTGGTTCATCTTTTGCTACGACGGGGACCTTTGCTTTCTGAGTTATCTTAGACATTTTTGTTGGACTTATGATTTTGGATTCGCTCTGCAAAACGAAACATAAGGACATAACATTGGAAAAACTTGTTCAGAGCTAATACGCAGTGCACGGGACTAATAGCAATTAAGCGCAATATATGCTACGGATCTATGATATATTAAGCCACCATGGATGAAATCCTTGAAAAATTCAACCATAACTTCTTCTTAATGATTTCCTCGTAACTTCCAACGTGAAACTTTAATGCCATGATGATATGTCTCATCGCAAATTCATAACGGTCCTTTATAGTATGTCTGTCGTGACTTCCTGATCAGCGATTAGTGATAATGGTATATCGCAGATTGAGAGTTACAAGTGTCATGCTTAAATGGTTCCTTTGCATGGTTGTGATTGCGATCAGTGCATGGGGAGGCAACATGCTTTAAACTTAATAAATCTTTTTGAATTTTCTTTATAATTGATTTATAACTTTAAGCCGCACATGTTCGTGATAATTTGTGTTTTTCCTTTTATCAAAAGCGTGCTTCACGATAATAAAATCGCATCGGAAGATTTCAAAGGAACATTTTGGGATGTGTCTTATGATTTTAGCGATGCGCGATTGCAATTGGCTTATCGCATTGGAGGTTTTCAATGGACGACTTGGAGCAATTTCTTGATGAGTAGCGATATGCGATTTCCGATAGAGTTATCACATTGGCGGATCTCAAGTGAACAATTTAAGTCCATTATTGAAATAAAATATGTGGGCGATGCGATATTTTCCCTTTATAACTGTTTTTGTTCGATAAAGCTTTTTGATAAAGTTTTATTATAATTCAAATTGGATCAGACCTTATCAAGAGGACTTTCATGGGTTTGATAGATTTGCCAATTGCGATTGTGATTTAACCTATCCTAAAAGCAAATTTTATATGACCTATTATAAAATTTATTTTCAAATGTTTTATTGATTTTATTTATATTCTAAAGGGTACCCATTTCTTATTAAAGTTTTTTATGAAAAATTTTGAAATGGGGAGGGTTGTTGTATAACACAACAGATCCATACATCAAGTCTGTCATAAAACATACTCATAACCAACATATAATCAACATAAATAACAAGGATCCTGCAACCATAAAAATCACATATGAACCAATACATTTACACATGAAATACCAAGGAGAAAGAGCTCTTATTAACATATGAAAATATGACCAAGTTAGGGACTTCCACATACCACCTGACCATAGATTGGGTTGAACTAAATCTCTCTTTCAGCCAATCACCCTTGTGCCATATTCCAAGCATGAATGTGGGATCTCGTGAAACAAATCAAAGAAAACCAAACCATGGCTTCCATAGGCCAAACCACATCAACCCTCAACGAGTGATTCCACCTCATGGACAGACATCACTAACCATCTCTAGATCAGTCTCTACCCAATCTGTCTAGGGCTCCAAAGCATCTGTTCCAACCAAAGCTTCCAGGACTAGTAACTCAACCCACAACTGCTACCGAGCTCCAAAGCATTTGTCCAACCAGGGCTTCCAAGACTAGAAACTCAACCCACCAAGGGCTCTAGAGCATTTGTCCAACCAAGGCTTCCAAGACTAGTAACTCAACATAAGTTGTTACAGGGCTTCTTGAGCGTTTTTAAAACCAAGGCTCCAGGAGCTAGTAACTCAACGCACAACCAAAGGAACATGAGAACCAACTACAAACAAAAGGAAAAAAAACCACAACACCATGCTCTCTAGGATATGGAAAAGATAGGAAAAACCATCATCAATCTAGACAATCCTCCATGCTAATGACATGTCATGACCAAGAAACCACATGCATGTTCCATGCATCCCAAAACTAGTAAGGAAATCACACATGCAACTCGGTACCTACAAGAAAAACCCGCTATAGTTGTTGATCCCAATGTCCTCGTGTGTAATCCTGCTCTTCCTATGCCTTCTTGCTCCAAATCCCATGTATGCCACACTCCTCCTAGAATTCTCCAAGAAAATCTAAGCATCCAAGAGTATGAGAGAGAGAATAGAAAATGAGAGCTCCAAAACTGAACTGACAAAAAGATACAAACTAATCCTCATAAGCCTTTTTATTAATGAGGCCTCTATTTTCTTCAATTTTACATTTTTTTCTTCATTTTTCTCCTCACATGCAACCTGTGACCTTTCACGGTCCTTTTCTCCTAATTTCCATTATTTTCATAAATAAAATGCCAATAAATGCCTCATGACTTTCCAAAGCCTTTGCCAATTTCCATAGCCATTAATTAATTACAAGTGATTCCCATCGCTATGTTTTTTCCAACATTCAGCTTTGAATATGTGTCCCATGACATTGGTCTTATTTTTCCTTTATTAACTTTATTACATGGATTTTTAGCAAGGGATGTTACAATGGTAACATAATAGTGATGGTAATTACCTCACAAGCAATTTCGATGTTGAGTTTTCTTCATTTTTCAAATCAAGATATTGCTTTTGATGCATTTTTTCATACATTATCATGTGCCTATATATGTTTAACATCTCAAAAACTCAATGACATTTTTGTTTGTTTTTTTTTTGTTGCATTTCAATCCATGTGAGAATTGAGCTTGTGTAGTTATTAATTCTTACTCAAAAAACAACTTAATATTGTGTTTTCTCGGTTGGTAATATTTGTGCTCTATTAACAAAAATTTAAATAGATGCAAGAAACAAACATGCATCACAATCTACTCTGCTTCTATGTACCCAAATAAACTTTTCTAAGAGGCCTGTCATGAGCACATATATGCATGAAAAAACTAGTTGAAGTCATAGAATCCTGCCCATAGGGAAACCAAGAATAAAAATAAATAAGAAAGTGATTAATTGATATATACATAGTTTTTGCAAAGATGATTTTGCCAAAATGGAATCCAAAACTACATGAAGCCCGAAACTAGAAAACCCATAAAAACTTATATTGGAAAAGAAGAAACTTTGCAAAATACCCATGAAAACCTAAATATGTTTTTGGAGGAAAATAGCTTGAAGACGCATCCAGTAGGATGTCAACGGGGTGGTCTCTAGAACTAGCAACAGATTATGATTGTTATCCCACCTTGTTTCTTTTCCAGCCATTTGCAAAGAGTGAGGATTAATTATCCTTGGTTTTCTAACCTCTCCATGTGAACATAATGTTTCCATTGCTCTAGCTTTAAACCAACAAACATAATAGCTTGGTATGGCAATCTAGTTCCAATGTCATGAAAAACTAGTGATGCAATTATGATTGTAGCTTGTGTCTAATATAAATTCCTTTCAGGTTGGACAACCTCAAGGATAGAACCCCTCTATTTTGATTTCATGTTCCAAAAATTTGAGATTTTACAAGTTATAAGAGAAACGCGGAGGAGGAATTACTAGGCAACCTCCATGGTAATGAACTTAGCCCTTATGTAGAAAATAGGAGGCCAACCCTAATGAGTTGGATGGGGAGCCATGAGGATAAGCAAAGACCAATGGCAAGGAAGTAGGGAGTGGAATAAGGAGAGAATTTCAGAGCTGGAGAAGGTGGAACAGGGTAGAAGAATAAGCGAAGAGGCCTGGAGTAGATCCATTGCTATTATACTAAACCAGAAAGGAAAAACATCTCACATGTTGTGCGGAGTAATACTACATGTTCTCAATCCAATACTGGAGGTGCATGCTTAATCATGGAGATATGTGGGCATTGTTGTAGCAATGAAACCCTTGAGTGAGCATGGGTTTCCATTATAAGCCTCAATGTTGCATGCATGCAATGGAGTGGCATATAGTCCCATGTTAGTTCATGTCCACTTCTATCACTTCAGACTAATGAGCACCTAATATAGGGGAGGAGAGTTTACTTGGGTAAATTGGTGACAACCAGTATCAAGAGCTTCATTATTGGCTAAGTCCCCATGAGGAGTTGAGTCCTTCTATGGACAAATTAATACCTTCATTTGTCAAATATTATGCTAATTTGTTGGATTCTCAGCATACATGGGAAGGTCTGAGCACCGACAGATCTTGTGTGACTAGAAGGAGACCCAAGCTTGCATCTAGCCTCCATTGAGTTTAAATCTTGCTTGTGTTGACCCATAAATGGATAAACTTGTTTAACATACAAATAATTGCAATACCTTATGTTGAACTGGTAAATCCCCTCTACGGACAGAGGCGATCCCACTAGCCCAACATGGGTCTAGCAACAATCACACAACGCTAACACGCATGTTCCTAATTGCATAAATCAGAGATCGATGATGATGGCCTACCTGGATTCCAACGCCAGTAGTTGTAGAAGAATCGACGCTCCCATTCCTTTGCTCCGGCTGGTCACAATCCCCACGATCCACGTGAACGGACACCTGCACATGCAAAGAACGATACAAATACAAGCATAAAATCCAATATATAAATTATATATCAGTCAGAAAAGATATAACTCAAATACCATTATAAAGACACATGAGTGGAACCATAATGATAGTCGTCTATTAATGAGTAAAAACAGAGCAAGATTACAACCAAGGTTCTGACGTTGAACCTCCTCTGACTGGGCGAGCAGCTATATATGCCTTGCAAACACCTTTTCTTTCTCAATATTTCGGCAGCATAACCTCCCTATACTTTACAATTCTCACTATCACTCCAGCATTACTTCAGCTAGCAAAACTAGTTGGTTTAATGCATGAGGATGGCCATTTATAGATGGAGAAGGGAGGAAAATACATTGTACCAGGACACCTGTTGTAGATTGGCATTATCCCTGAAAAGCCACTCAGCATAGTTGTCATGGATAAAAAATGACTTTCGACCTCTATCTTGAGAATTTTTCCTTCATAGAACTTCATGACAAAGGAGGAAAAAACATGTGGATGCGTGCTGGCTAAAAATCATAACCAAATTTAGGTGGCGCGGGCTTTGCTCTATGACAGAGCGTCAATGGACGCGCCCCCTTTTGAGGAACTGAGTCATTGGCGCGGGTAAGACACTGTGAACCCGCGCTAATGGAAAAAGGGCACTTTTTAGGGATAATTTGCAAAAGGTGTCTTCAGGGAATATGAAGTACATACTCAGGGGAACATGATGCAAGTGTTTTTTAGGTTATGTCACTGGGTCACAGGTCCATAAATGTGTCCTCCAATGTACGAAAACAAGGGTAACAGGGACGGTGACCAACGGTGACAAATTACTGTGTAACACCTTGGATAAACCATGATCTTCTTCACTTCCCCTATAATATCTTAAATATGAAAATAACCAATAAGTGGGGGTTTTACAAGGGAATATTATAAGCACTTGAGTTATATTATGTGGTTGATATTGCAAATTAATTTTGATATAATTGATTTCAATGATGGAATATGTGAAAACGTCAAATGTTATGAAGCCAAGGATCAAGAGGTTCCAAAAGAGGGCAATGGAAAACACCAAATGTACGAAGGGAGAAACAAAGTTTATCATGTGGAGTTGTTTCCAAAGATATCACAATACTAGTGTTCACTTTGATTGTTGAGTGATACTTTTTTTTATTCTAACGTCGATCCACATGCTTTGAAAGACTAACAATATTATTTTATTTGTCATATGGGGAATAAGGAGTTTTGTTGAAAAACTTTTAGAAAAAGAAAAATCTTTATAAATGCATATATTTATGGTTTAATGACATTGCATTTTAATTATTAATTACTAAAATGGGAGTTACAAGGGAAATGCATTTCTTGCTTGGAGTTATAAGTAGTTTTATGGTTAAAACTAATGGGGCCTCTACTTACATTGATATATATATTATTTCCTTTTATCTATATAAACTTACTCTAATGATTTTGTTCCTCCTACCTATTTCTCACACCCATCAAGCCATTGAAAAAGCAACCAAAAACAAAACAAAAAAACTAGAGAGTAAAAAGTAAGGAAATAGAAAGATTTTCACAAGAGGGTATCTTTTAGGGAATGACATGAAAGGCAATGTAAGACTTTCTTTTTCATTCATTTTTCAAGAAATCAACTATCCATTGCACTATCCTTGAACTGGTCCAACAAAATTTATTGAAAACTTCATTTGTTTTGTATGGCATGTGATGACTTTTGCATGACTTTATGATATCTAAAGTTGTTAGAGAATTCCCTGGTCCAAGTCATCGCAAGGATTTATAAAAATTGTTGGTTCAAGATTTAAATTTCTCATCAATAAAGGATCATATTTCATTCTTAGTGCTTATTTTAGTTATTGCTTCAATCGTTTTATATTTTGAATATGTGCATTGACTATTTTATCATATTTCAAAATATTTTTCTAAATGATATTTTCTTTGATTTGTTGTATAATTATTTTATTTGTTCTTATGTGTAGAAATTGCACAAAATTTGTTACTGCTAATGAAATTGAATTGAAATCAAGAGACATAAATTTCTTCTACTATTTTGCAGAAAGGAAAACACACGATAGAAATACATGAAATAATGTGTAACCATAAAAACACAAGGAACACAATTATTTTACAGGGGAACCCAACTCGGAAAAACTCCTCCGATGCTTTGCATTAATTTAGATGAGAAAGAGAAACAATTGCAATGCCTTGCTTCAACTCTGAAGCACACCCTGCATTGTAAAATTGTTCTCTTGCTTCCTAACTTTCTCTAGCCAACACTTAGCCAATTCAAGCCTCAGTCATTATCCTATTTCCTTGCACAATCCTGGAGGAATTAAGCTCCTAAATAATACATGCATTCCCTATTTCCTTGCCCAAATACAACGGAATTGATCACCTGCTCAGTGCAAAAGCACTATACACTCAATTGTATACAAATATAAATACAAATGTACCTTTTCCATCCACTCAACTAGGCAATTCGAATTCCATGTTTATTTTTAGCTAATTGACTAGTTAACTGAGAGATCAGTGAGTTAAAAATAGTCATCACTACTCAATTGACCTTCAACTGACTCAAGTAATGACTAAGGTTCAGTTAACTGAGCTCAACTAACAATAACTCAACTAGATTACTAGATCTTAACAATCAACTCATGCACAACTATACTTCTAGCCTACAAACTCGAATTTACTGACTTAAATAGTAGACAAGGCCATGTCACTCTAGCTAAATGCAAGCCAAGTCATCCTGTTAATGTGGAAAGTCAAATTTTCTCCATTTGACTAAGGCACTAGTCAAATGAAGCCTTTTTTTGCTACAATTCTAACGCTCCCTCTTAGCAAGAAAATGGTTTTTCACGACCCTAATCCCGCTCTTGTAGGAATGTACTATAACAAGACTCCCTCTCACTGTTGTTGTTGCTACTACAACAATTGCAACTGAGAAGCATATGAAATATTGAATCGACCATGCCTTTGAGTTGCAACTGTCTCCTGAGCATTTGACTGCTACTAGTCTTTGCACTATCTACTGGTAAATTTGCACTGTTGTTGACTTTTCTACTGAGCCTCCTGATCTACTATCAACATTGGTATGTGCTCCTCAGTATCTAACAATACCAACTGGCATTGATCCTCCTGATACTGAATACTATGGGCCCCTGTAGCAAGGGTAATGATCCGTGAGAATAGTATATTGCAACTGCTACTCCTATCCTATGGACCCTACCCAAATCTTTGCAACTTTGGGACTAAGGCTCTACATCGTGCCACCTCACTCCTAGAGGTATAACTACATTCATGGTGAAATATACCTCTAGCTTGTAGATATTTTCCACTCTAACTCCAACATGTTATACTTGTACAGTAGCAACATGCTTTAGAAAATCTTTCCCTTTACTGAACACCACATCATAACATTTTTCCTCCAATACAGTTACGTAAATATTTTCTTTCTTCAGCCCAAGCACGTAATTACATTTTTCAAGTGAAGATGGGAGCCTGAATCCCTCTTAAAGGTGATAGTACCGATTCGTTTGGTACTATACCTCCCATCATCTCCAAATTCTATGTGCAATTTGACATCCTTCTCCTCTAGGCTACTGAATAATTCCTTATTTCATGTCATATGATATGATGCACTAGAATCTAGGTACCACTCGCTCCCTCTTACTGTGTTTGTGATCCAGGTAGATATTGGTGTCCACCCACCTATTCCACTTGGACCCCCACCATTGTTTCTTTCAGTTTTTTCAGTTTCCTTAATTGTAGCACAATTTACTGCTTTTGGCTATTTTTCTGGTCCTTGACTTCTGGAGCCATATTGAGGCCCTAAACAACATTATTTTTGGAAAACAAGCAAACATCAGTATTTGCATCATGTTCGCAATTGAAATTTATAGTCATCAACTAAATATTTCTAACGAGGTATCGTGTATGTCAAACAGATATCGTATGCCAAAGCTACGACCCTGAAAAGTTGATGTACCAATTTACCCCAACGGGACCCATAGTTTTGGTGCTTCATCTCCTAGGGTTAGATTTTTTGGATGTTTAGGGTTTTCCATTGTTTCTCAATAATAAATAGGCCTTCGAGCCTCATTGTAACACAGTTCAAAGGCATGTAGTCGTCACATCTCTTCTCAGAGATATGCTACCATCCTTTGAGCTAGTTTATTTCAATTTTGTATGTATGCATGTTTCAATTCTTTGATATTAATGAAATGAATTTTTATTTCTATTGCATCTCTGTGTTTATGTTTATATATCTATTCGGTTTCGTTCCTGCATAAGTCTGGATCAGTAGTATCAGAGCAATCTTATCTTTCTTTGTTTTTCTTTGAATGTCCCCAACGAGGTTAGCGTATAAGGAGTTAGGCCTTGAACTGGTTGAACTGTTGCAAAACCAGCCTCACAAACCCCAACAACCTCCCATGGTGGATGAAAAGAAAGATGAGGGAGCAGGAGATCCCTTCAAAATATTGCTTGAAGAAGCCCTCTAGCGACAGAGGAATGCAGTGATGGACAACTTTGCATAGATCCTTCGACGGATGCCGACAGGTGATGCATCTTCATCTGGCAGCCACTCTGGAGGCAACACTCCCTTCAAGGTACAAGTCAACTTTGATATTCCCATATTTAAAGGTTAGCTAGATGCAGACATCCTAGATAGATGGTTAAATCTATTGGAAGGGTATTTTTCAATTCATGATTTTTCCAATAGGGAAAATATTACTTTTGCACTCCCCAAAGTCACCCCTCACGTCAAGGACTAGTGGGAAACCCACTGCGAGCAGAAGGATGAGAGGGAACCCTCACTATTTTTAATCGTACCCACTTGGAACTCTTTCTGAGATGCCATCAAGGATAAGCATTACCTTGTCAACAGTTATGAAGATAAGTATATAAATAGGACCACAGTACAACATGGAAGGGACTAAGACGTGTCATAGTTCACAAATGTTTTTCATACCCTTCACATGAAGTTAGGTATCAAGGATTCTGAGTGGCATCTAATACTCAAGTATCACGGTTGTCTGCACAAACACATCGAGGCTGAGATGGAGTTTGTTATGAACCAGCTCACAAAAAGATAGAAAGATAGATCAATGACTTCAAAATCAGCCTCTTCGAGGGGGCAACATCCCTTACATTACACAAATGAACAATTCTTGGATGATACAAATGACTAAACCTCCTTTCTGTATATAGGAGTCTAAGGGGTCACAATATAATCAACGCCGACATAACAATAATAATAGAAGGGCATAACATTAATAATAATGGGCTTCTACGGGGCATACTAATAACAATATGGGGATAATAGGGGCACAATAATAACAATAAGGGCTACAATGGCAATAGTAATGGGGGAATCACTAGTATTATAGGGACCTAACATGCCCCTATCCTTCAAAAAAGTCTTGTCCTCAACGCTTGAGTAGTTCTGGATGCTTCTGTATAAATTTCTCATCCTCCCATGTGGAATCTTCAACGGTTAAGTTCTTCCACTTTATGAGATACTCCGAAATTGATCGATTTTGTGGCTATCGAGTTCTTGTTTCTGTGACTGCTTCTGGTTCCAACATGATTTTTCCTTCCTCATCAAGTTCTGGAAATATTGTTTGAACTGAGAGCTTGTCACCTATAACCTTCTTTAAACATGAAACATGGAAATCTAGGTGCACTCGAGACGCTACAGGAAGCTCCAATTTGTATGCCATAGTACCAATATTTTGCAACACCTTGTATGGACCATAATACTTTGGTGATTATTATCCTTATTAGCTTGCTTGAGGGACATTTGTTTATATGGTTGTAGCTGTAGGAATACCCAATCACCTACAACAAAACTTCTTTCGCTATGATGTTGATATGCCTGTTGTTTCACTCTTTTCTGCGCCAAATTGAGGCTATCCCTTAAGAGTTGGAGAACTTGTTGTTGATGCTCGATGTGATATTCCACTGCTTGAACCTTAGAATTTTCTCTTAAATATGATGTGATGGATGGTGGATGATATCCATAAAGTTCCATAAATGGGGTCTTTTTTGCTGCAGTATGGAAGGAAGTGTTATACCACTATTCACCCAGAGGCAACCATTTGACCCATTGTGTTTGTTTATCAAAGACAAAGCAACAAAGATATCCTTCCAAACATTTGTTTACTATCTCAGTTTTCCATCAGATTGATGATGCTAAGATGAGCTATGAGTTAATTGAGTACCGAGACAAGAAAATAATTTTGTCCATAAATTTCTAGTGAAAATGGGATCTGTGTCGCTTACAATAATCTTTGGGTTTCCATGTAGCTTTTGAATTGTTTCCATAAATGTTGTAGAAAATGTATTAGCTTTAAATGGATGAGATAATTCACAAAAAAGTGCATACTTGGTAAGTATGTCAACTACCACCATGATGACATTCTTTCCTTCGGACTTGGGTAAACCTGTGATAAAATACATTGAAACCTCCTCCCAACGTTGGCTTGGAATGGATAAAGTTTGTAATAGACATGGAGTCTTAATTGTTTCCACTTTATTATGTTGGCAAACCAAACATTCTGCCACAAACTTTTGAATATCTGATTTAAGGCCATCCCAAAAAAAATCCTTCTTAACCTTGTGGTAAGTTTTTAAAAATCCTGAGTGCCATCCTAAGGGAGAAGTGTGCAATTCCATAAGAATC
>APFE030930886.1:73632-89293 GCA_000404065.3 Pinus taeda
CACCGAGATTTCTCACAAGATCTATATTCATTCTAATTAAGGCTTAAAACCCAAGGTGGTAATCCTAGCTACCTCATTTACACTTATGAGTTTCAAGGTGTTTTTGTACAAATCTACGTTTGTGAATCAACAACTTGGAGATTACTCATTTTGGAGTTTATTGATCACTGAGGTGATCAACTGTGAGTCACCTTCTATAATGAGTTTGTACTCTGGAGTAATGATGATGGGTGGCTAATTTGAGATCATACATAAGAGCCCATAGCTTTGCAACATTATTGGATGAGACATCCATGTTTCCTACATATATTATGAGGATTTGTTTGGTATATTCTCTGAAGACTACACCATAAATAATTGGATGGTTTCCTTTGGAGAAACCATCAAAGTTGAGCTTAATAAAACCTTAGGTAGGAGGAGTCTAGATGAAAGGGGAAGAGGATCAAATCACAGGAGGAGGAGCGGATTTGAGAAGAGGGGAAAGGGAAATGCCTCACTATTGAGAATGAGTGATTCAAGAAGACTCAAATGGTTTCATGGATAATAAGCTCTATTCTTTCCCAAATAAAGGGCAACTCTCATTCCTCATTTTTGAAGATAGAATGATTCTTTTCGTTCCATGTTTCCCATAGAAGTAATATTGGAAACGAACCAAACAATTTATTTGAGGATAGAATTCTGAAAAATTTGTTGTCTCTGGGAGGAGTGCTAAAGATGTTGTCATGTATGCGATCAAATTTATGAAAGTGAGTTGCTCCTTGGTCCCACAAATAGTTACTAAAGGAACAAATGTTGAATATGTGTTTGATGGATTCTTCATGCTATTGACAAAATACACATAAAGTTGGTTGTTCAAACCCTCTACGTTATAGTTGGTCCAATGCTAAATTTTATCATGTGCAGTTAGCCATAAGAAGACAACTACTTTTGGCCACAACTCAGCAGTCCAAATATGACTCCATGTCATGTCAGAGAGGATAACATGATGGCCAACAACCAAGGAATAAGATTCCTTGACATTAAATCATCCGTATGGATGATCCCCACCATCTCAATTTGTCAAGGAGATGGGAGAATGAATTTTGACTTCACTAGAGATTTTTTTCTAGATCATGAAATTACAATAAAATTATAGAGTGATGTGATAAAGGAAAAGATTTTAATCACGACAGTTTGAATTAAAAACTTCTATTGTCTAACAATGATGAATCATGTGGTTATATTCAAATAGGGGAAAGATTTGTAAAGGATGAAGCTTAGGTTTGCCTTGTAAACGAGAGAGTTGTTGCAAGAGTCCTCCCAAAAAAGCGGTGTCTCCCTGTTTCTAACTTCCCATAAGCAATGTTCTTAAATGAGATCTTTGTATTGCCAAGTAGAGTTCCATTATAGAGATATGAACTGAGTACCATGTATGTGAGTGAAATATTCGTTGCTAATATATTGGGCATAATTGTGCTTCCGAAGAATGTTCCCACCAAATAGTTTTCCCTTAATATATTATTGAGGATTTCCAGGTCATGAATACCTAACCCGCAATTTAGCTTCGGGAGACAAAGGGTTTTCCAAGATACTAATGCTCATTTTCTAGTATCCAAAGTACCTAACCATAAAAATTTGCATTGAGTCCTAAGAATGGATTTGAGGATAAACTTGGGAGCCACAAGAGCTAAAAAAGTGTAGAGAGGAATATCTTGCAAAATGGATTTAGGAAGAGTGAGTCAGGTGGCAAAGTTGGAAGTGTGGAAGGCCCAATAGGATAGTTTGTGAGATAATTTAGTAAAGATAAATTATCGGGAAGCTTTCCAAGCTGCAGAAAGTAGGAGGCATTCTCTTAGATATTTGGATGGAAGGGAACTCTTGGAAAACTCCAAAATGTGAGCAAATATGTTTTGAACTTACATAAGGATCTTGAAAAAGAAGTGTTGGGATTTAATATATTTGATAGGGGTCTCAAAGGCATCCATGAAATCATACAAACAAGATTTAAAGGCTTTAGCTTCTTGGGCAGTGAGCACACCCATAAGCATGGTGTCATCCATAAATTGGTTATGAGAGATTGGATGAGGTATTTAATGTAGAAGAAAACCTTGAAGCTTTTTGGTGTCTACAACAACAATTATATTTTGACTAAGTTCTTTTTCCATGAGCACAAGGATGAAGGGAAACAGGGGATCTCCTTGTCACATGCCATGAGAGGAGGGAAAAGGTGCAAAGAAGCATTAATAAGGATTGAGAAGAAGGCCGTAGAAATGAGACCAAGAATTTTATTAATCCAAGATGAGTGGAACCCAAAGGAAGATGATCTAATAGTTGTATTTCCATTCGATTCTGTCAAAGGATTTGGACTTATAAATTTTAATGAGCATTCCAAAAGATCGAGTTATTTTGAGAGAGTGAACCACCTCATAGGAAAGGATAATATTATCCAGGATTTGATGACCTTTAGCATAGCCCATTTATTTAGGGGAAATTAAGAAAGGCGCAAGTGGTTTAATTCAGTTAGCTATTACTTTGGAGATGACTTTATAGATTACATTTAAGGAAGTGATGGATCATAATTTATTAGGTTTTAAGGCTTCATTCTCTTTAGTGACGAGAGTGATGAAGGCAACATTGGGAGTAAGAAGGATTCTATTAATTTGCCAAGATTCCTCCACCAATGCCCAAACCTCATGTTTGATTATGGACAAGCAGAAGTGGAAGAAGTCCAAAGTGAATCCATTGGGGCTAGGGGATTTGCAAGCAAACAATGCCTAAACTGTATATTCCACTTCTTAAAGAGTGATTGGTTGCAAATATCATTCTGATCCTTAGCGATGAGTTGGGGAATATGTTGGGTGATTTTCGAAATAGCAAGAGAGAAATGAGGTAAAGGTTCCTCCAAAATAGACTTTAAAAAGGTTGGTAAGTTCATTCTCTTTATCTACATAGCAAGTGAGAAACATATCTTGACAGTTTTTTAGCAGAGGGATCATGTGTTTTCTTCTTTGGATCATGGATCGATGGAAGATTTTAGTGTTATGTTCACCTTCTTTCAACCACCGGATCGTATATTTAAGCCTCCATAAAATTTTCTTTTGCTTATGTCTCTCTTCTAGTTGTTGACAAACACATTACTCTTTCTTATTTATTTCCATGGACTTACCATGTAGGATGATCTATTGTTGAATCTCCTCCATTTGAGGCTGAAGTTCTTTTTGGGCTTGAAAGATATTACTAAAGACTATCTTATTCTAGGTTTTAATATGTTGCTTTATATTTTTTTGGGTGATGTGGAATTTATACATTAAGGTGCCATGGTTAATCTTATCTTATTCCCACTATTTATTGATGTTTTGGTGGAAATTTGAATGTGCCAACTTGGATTTTTCACAACAAAAATACCTCATTTAGGGGTGTTTGATGTATTCCAAATTAGATTGATGGACCAATGCTATAAGCCTATAGAGGAAAAGATATCGGCCATCATTTTTTGACCTGGCAAGATCATTGATTCTGAAACTAAGAATCGATAGAGTTTGTTTTCTATTTTCCAAGGGTCTTCTCTATGTTGTTCCAAGTATAAATGCCATTAACTATCTCAATGTCAACTATATTCATATCATGAATATATGAATAAAAGACTTCAGTATCTAGATCAACTCGACAACAACCACCATGCTTTTAAGTTAGATAGGCGATTAAGTTTAAGTCACCTCTAAGGATCTAATTTCTATCATTGACCATTGGTTGAAGATCATGAAGTTTGCTTAAAAAGTCATGCTTCTAAATATAGGATTGAGGTCCATACACATTTGCGAGTACCCCATCTTCAATAGATTAAATTGAGTCATAATTGAGTAGATAAACTCTTTTTAATCGCAACATTTTTTTTGAAAGTAGAATTGAGTCAGGGTTCCATAAGATTTCCAGGCCACTCAAGGAACCCCTTGCATATACAACCATACGGATGTTGTTTTTGTATAATTTCTTTTGAATAGATCCCATTGCTTTTGTTGACTTTAATACATAAGAACCTTTATTTAATATTATTGGACACCTAATTTGCTAAGAGTTAGTGTGGAATGTGAACAATCAATGGAGTCTAAGAAACCACTTGGAATATGGAAACCAAGGGTCATTAGATATTGTATTTATATGTATATCTTTGTGAATAGAATGTAATCTCACGCTTATCCTTCATATCTTGTTTATTATTTTGTGTTTTTTTTTTAACATGGTATTAGAACAGGTTTCCTCTTGCCCTGCTCAAGTGTGAGCCACTTCTTGTTGCGGCCTTTGCAAACCCACGCTCTCCTCCTTGTCGGTTTTGTGCCTTTATGAGCATTTTTCATAATTGAGTTAATGACTCTCAGCTCTACCATTCTTCTATCGTGAGCATACCTATTGAGAATAGAGGTGGTTTTTTCTCAAACATGTCAAGGGATTTGCCTAGAGTGGACGGACAACTAATTGTTTTCTGAGCATTTGGAGTCTGAAATCTCATCTACGATCAGACCCTAGTGTCAGAGAAGTAGAAATTGATTTAACAACCAAATTTTTAATTATTTTCAGCATCACTGTGGCATTCTATGGTGTGGAATTATATGGTTTGTTGTTCTTTTTATATTATTCATGCATAGTGATTTTTAGGCTGTAGCATAATTGTTTGCTATTATCCATTGTGGGAGCTTGCAATGGTACATATAAATGTCACTGCATTTTTGCAAAATGACACATTGTATTCCCTATAGTATTTAACAATATCAAAATTTAGGGTAATGTGTTGATTTCTATGATTTGTTAAACCATTGGAGAAAATTCTCTTTTCACATAAAGTTTTGAGATTAGTAGTGGGTATTGTGCATCATAATTGCTTTGACTAGTTGGTCTCTTGGAGCATATGAACTTGCAAAGCACTTGAAGTGCTAGGAGTTGGTTGGAGCATCCTTCATTTACTCGACTTGGAGAAAATGGTTGATTAAACAGTAGAGTTACTAAATACTTGGATACATTCTATTGTTTATGGTACAATCACAATTAGAAAATCCATCTTCACAACATTAGAAGCTATTTGCAAAATGCATGAGAGAAGATAAAGTTTTCGCGGCTTGAATCACAACTACAACAAGGTGAGCTACAACAACGTAGACATCATTTTGAACTGGTCTTTGTTCAGAACAATCCTCTATTTGACTTTGAGATTGGCTCCTATCAGCAGGCATAAAGTAATCAAACCAGTAAAATTGAAGTCGATTCAAATCCAATACCCATTTCAGGAACATATTTGCATGAAAATGTTAATGATCAACTTGCACTTCCCAAGCTCATCATCAAACCTTGGGAAGAGATTATCAGCAACAAAAACAAAATCAATCTCGGACATGACAAGGATGTTTCCTTTCATATTTTGGAATCTACCAAGCCAATCCAATTTTAGATCGTTGGATTTCTTCAAAACATTTCACATACACTTGTTCTAGATCCTGCTCCTCCAGAACCGTAGATTGTCAAATGCCAACATTGTGACAGAGGTGGCCATGTGAAAGATCATTGCTTTGATCTTCATCCTTGTAAGCATCATGGTCAGCACGCTCATCATTCAAATAGATGCTTCAAAAATAAGCCTCCTGCAAGAACGAAGATTCATCTTGGATGGATTGCTTCATGGAAATGGGCTTCAACAACCAAGAAAATATTTCGCTCATATCACATAATTCGTTATCGAGTTTGGAAAAGTCTTACAGATGAGATTTCTTCATCTTCTCACCTTGTATTTGACAGGGGGGAATTGATGATAACCTACAAGCTTCAAAGACACATCAAGCGAGCCTGAACCACAACTTGGACCCGCTTCCTAAGCCTAGAGCCAGAGTTAGCCATGCCCAAATTCAAAGTTGTAGCCAGAGAAGCCCATGAGCATGCCTTTGGTTGGTGGCTATAACATCCCCGGGTTAAAATTTCATGTAATAAAGGTTAACAAAGGAAAAAGAATAAAACCAAGGTCATGGAACATGTATTCCAACTTGAATGTTAGGCGAAACATCCTAGTGGGTGTCACTTATGGTTTATTAATGGCTAAGGAAATTGGCAAAGGCATTAGCAAAGGAAAAGAATAATTAATTAGCATTTTTTTGTGAAAAGTAAAGGAAAATAGGAGAAATGGGAGATGAAAGGTCACATATTTGCATGAGAGGAAAATTAAAGGAAAATAAAGAAAATAAAGGCCTCAATGATAAAAAGGATTTTGAGGATCAGTTCACAACTTTTAGTTAGTTTAGTTTTGGATCTCTCTTCTATTCTTTCATACTCTTGCACACTTAGAGCATTATTGGAGCACTATAACAATGGAGAAAGGAAATAAAAGGAAGGACAAGGACAAGCATGGAAGGTTGGATCAAGCAACTTCAACATAAATATTTTGCAGGTAACAGGTTCCATGTGTGATTTCCTAGCTCAGGTGTGAATGCATGGTACATGCATTTGTTTATTTGGTTCATTTATTGTCATGGAATGGGTTTTGCCGAGTTTGACAGTGGTTTCAGCCTTGCCTTGCCATTTCCTAGATAACCATGGTGTGATGGGATTATTTTCTTGGTTGAGATTTGGACTGCCGGAAGGTTTTGGAATTGGGTGAGGTGATTTCAGAAAAATTCCCAAGGGTTGGGGGTGGCGGTGGTTTAATCTTCGGGAAGCCCTGTTGTTTATGTCTTGAGATTCCACATTCATGCTTGGAATATGGGACGAGGGTTATTAGCTGAAATAAATATTTAGTTCAACTCAATCTATGGTCATGTGGTACGTGGAAGTCCTTGACTTGGTTGGATTTTGCACAAGTTAATAAGAGTTATTTTCTTATTGTATTTTATGAGTCCTTTTACTTGTTATTATGATGTTTTGATGGTTGTTATGTCATAGTTAATAATCTAGTTATATGTTGGTTATAAGCATGGATCTGTAATGTTCTCTACCTATGGCTTTGTTCAGGATTCAATAAGTATTTGATGGTTAATGAATGCATGGGATAACAAGTGTTATTGCAACTATTATGAGAAGACATTATACCTTCTTGGTGATTCTCATATAAGTTTCACTCATATGATCAAATATGCATTCATGACCTGTAGCTTACATGTTCATTATATGTTTGACGAAATGGCTGTCATGGTTGGGCCTAGTTATGTCAAGTTCTTGTTCAAGTTTTGTATGTTTAGATCATCCTTATGTTATTTATCATTCTAAGAAGTCTCAAGAAGTTATGGGCAGGGCTCTGGAGGCTGACCTGGAATTTTGGCTCAGATCTTGGGACCGCAATGACTGAACTAAGCAATTTAGGTCACAATCGCATGGAGCAAGGCTTGTGAGTGGTTTTGGAGGCCTTTAACCACATGCATGTAGTGTCAAGGGTGCATTTGGGAGTCTAAGTCACTAAAACAAAGTTCCAGCTCAGGTATTGACCACCTAGGGTGTTTCTTTAGCTCCTCGGTGATTTGTAGTCCCTGTAGGATGTCAATTGTAGTCAGTAAGTCTCAGTTGTAGGCCCCACTTCCTTAATTAGAGCTAGGAGGTCGGGTCATGTCACAATAGCCCTATGTTTTACATTTACCCAGAGGGCTTGTAAAAGCGACTAAATGTGGGAGGGGGCATTACAGACTGGTATCATAGCATGGTTAAAATAGTTGCAATGGATGGGCTAGATGCATGTCGTTATGCAAGCATTGTCATGGTTATGGTTGTCGTGCATGAGGTCGTTGTATGTAGTTAGTGTTATCATGCACGATGTCAACATGTTGATATGAATATGTGTATATATATGTATCATGCTATTCTGGACTGATTTTGCAAATGAGATTGCCTCCCTTGAAATTCATTGAGGTATGTTGATTATGTTTATATTTTGTTATCTGACATGGTATGTTTGTAACATGAAGAAGATTAGAGATGACTAGCAAAATGGTGGATTAGAGTTCACAATACTCTCCTTATAGATCATGTGAGCAACACAAAGATGAGTACTCTCCAGACATAGCAAATACCTTGAGAAGTTTAAAGGCAAAAATTCAAAGTTGCAAGGCAGATAATGATAGGATCATTCAATCATAGGAAAGACTTGCCAGGCACATGAGAAACAAGCAAAGGTCGATGCAGTGATCCTTCAGAGTTTGTCATATTTGCAGAGGCAGGGACAACCACATATTAGTTATGGACATGAGGACAAGACTAATGGGGCATATGGTAGCAAGTCTCATGGTGGGCACAAGTTGGATAGGGATGACACGGTCAAAAGTGGCGGATGGATGGATACCCCTGATATGAGAGGCAGTGGTTATGGGTTCTATTCTAGTTTTGGTTTAGATATGTAGCATGGTCATCATCGTTATCATCCTTACAGAAGGAGTGAGAGGGGATATTTTTCGGATGAGTTTAAGAAAGCCAAGCCTCCTACATTTGGTGGAGAGTTGAAGAAACCAAAAGATGCAGAGGCATGGTTGCTTGGGATGAAGAAGTTATTTAAGTTGTGTGATTGTACAAAGAAAATGAAATACAAATAAATTAAATTAATTACAAATTAACTAAAAACCAAATTATTAATTAAATATTATATTAAAAATTATATTTAAAAACTAAATATTAATAAAATATAAAAAACAATGAAGAAGTGGCTTTTTGGGAACTCAATTAAGAGTCCCGAAATTTTCATGAGAGGGAGGACTTTTAATATATGTTAAGTGGGAGGCATAAGGAGTATGTAATCGGAGTTCCATGGAAGAATTATTTCGGAAGAATAAATAAAAATGAAGCTCCAAGGTAAGCCAAGATAGTTATTTTTAGTCTCAAGGGAAAAGTGGACATTTGGTGGGAAGATGTGAAGCGTGTCAGAGACATAAGGACAAAGGAGTTGAGTTGACATGAATGCAAGAGACTTTTTTGAAAGAAGTATTTGTCGGAAAGGTACTATGACAATAAAGCCAAGGATTTATATGAGTTTAAGATGGGATCTATGACATATGAAGAGTACACGACTAAGTTCCTGGAGTTGTTAAGGTATGTGCCTTATCTCATGGACGAGAAGGAAAAATTTCAAAGATTCATCAGTGGACTACCATTAACATGCAAGGATCAAATTGAGTATGATGAGCCTCGGTCATTGGAGGAAGTCATTGGGAAGTTGAAGCACTGTTATCAGTAGTCGAAGTGCAAGACTGAGCCTAAGCGAGATTGGAAAGGGAATGACAAGACTAAAGGAAAGTGGCCACCAAAGCGGGAAATACCTCAGGATGAAAGTGAGAAAGAGAATGTCGCTCATTACAAAAAGTTTAATGTGGTAGAGAAGGGACATGGACCTCAGATTGAAGAGTAGAAAAATAAAGGTAATGGTAGGGGATTGTTACAATGTTGGATATGTGGCAAGGATCATTGCAAGAAGGATTGTATGTTGTATCAGGGTGACAGACCTTAGATCTACAGTGCTCAGGAGGCACAGACATTTGGGGATGTTGGTCAAATCTGTAAGGACCCTTTTAAAACTATATACATTAGGACCATATTAAAACTATATACATTCATTTTTTTTTTCTCTTCTGAAGACAACAATTATGACCAGAAAAGAAATGCATTAAGATTCCAAATTCATTCAACACACACACACATTGTTGATACTCATTTCAGGAACATATCACAACATTTACATACTTTTAACTAAGATCAAGTAGTAATGAAATACATATGTACCGTTCACCAGAGGGCGAGACTCCGCTTGCTTTGTAGATTGCTGGTATTCCCTTGTTGTCGGTAACTTCTGCGAGTGAATGATGACGCACTTGATCCGAATGCGAAGACCCACGGTTAACCTCCGAGCCTACTCCTTGGGTACTCTTCTTCCCCGTGGACCCCCGAGCTGCAATGGGCTTGTACAATGGAGGAAAAATCTCACTGGCAGAGGAGAGCATACCTTGGCTCAAGAGTCCCCTCTCTAAAAACCCTCTACCTCACCAAACTCACTATAGCTTCGTAATCACTGCTCATCATATCATCCATCCAACACTAGGGTTCCCCCCTCCCAAAAGTCCCCTCTCCCATGGCTTGCCCCTTCTTTTATAAGGGCCCTCATAGATGACACTTGGCATGTCATGCATAATTATAATATTTTCTTTAATTTAATAGCTTGATTATTCACCTACCAATGTGTCACTCTCTCATCAAGGGTCACCCAAAATTATTTACTTCACTTTTTATATTAAAACAAAAATTATCTCACCTCACAAGATTCCTATTTCTTCTCCTAGTTGTCTATTTATTCCCCCCTTTTATTCCTTAAATTGTGTTTATTACTTGAAGTCAATTAATGAGTCAAGATTTTATCCCCAATCTACTCCCTAAATTAACTCAGGTTATCTCTTAGATGGATATTCTTATGTTGGTTGATGCCACATGGAGCTTCTTTACAGTTCTCTAAATTTAATTTATTTTTATTATTTTAATTCACCTTCCTCTTTTCTTAATTAGGTTTAATTGGTTTAGGATTAATCTTTATCCTTACAATTATGTTCGTCTTTCCCCTTTTTCCTAATTAAACCACCTAATCTACCTAGTATTTTCCAACATGGGAAGGGTAGAGTTTTTAAGGTACTCTATTTTATTTCTTCCTATGATCCTCCTTATTCCAAGTTTTATTGTTGATTTAATTACCTAGGTTTCTAATCATCATTTACCCTTGATGCAACTTTACCTAGTTTTCATTCCTTACTTATATTTATTTATTTTTAATGATTCCAAGGGTGCCAAGCTTGGTTGTGCCCTTCAAGAACTTCCCTAGAAGTTACAAGGGTGCCACACCTAATACTTTAATTGTGATGCCAAGGCTGCCAAGTTGGTCGTGCCCTTCAAGAATTTCCTCTGAAGTTCCAAGGGTGCCACACCACTTGCCCTTCAAGAATCTAGTGACTGCGAGGGGAAAGTATAGTCCAACGTCATAGAACACTATCATCTCTTATGTTGCCTGCTATAGTGAGACTAATGGTGACAGGGATCAAGGAATCCGCCTTGATGCGCGCCCCCCAGTAAACTCCTCATGAGCGACCCAACCTTGGGACCTGCCCTCATGGCATCGTGATCTTCAAGGCGAAGGTGTTTCAACCCTTCCAGCCCAAGTCACGGCGGGAGTGCTAGTGGGTGAGATCAGGGACACTGTCCCACCCCTCCCATGTAATTCCATCCACTTGTACAACCCCATCACCCATATGTGAGTCATTTGGCCAAGCAACTCATCTGTGCCTGCAACCATTACATATCATCAGAATATAGATAACCATATATAGAAGGTTTCAAAATCGATTAGAATTTCAAAGATAAAATAATATAAATTTTCATCAAACTAGGTGTCGTCAACTCGTCATGTGCGAGTGCCTCTGGTGGTTTTCCTGCCATACTCAATAATCATTAGCAACAAGGTTTCTCACTGTTAGTCATTATCATAATAGCATCATTGATGATTCTTGGTCATTCACATCATTGTCCATCATAAGCCTGAACTAACGGAAGTAGGTAACAGAGGGTACACATCCCTTATCATCATTTATCATAAATGGAAACATACATATTCATTAAGCCATCAACATCGTAACATCATAGAAATATACCTATCTATCCAATTTATCATCATTATACTATTAGTAGAGCGCATACATATTCTTTACTACCGTCATCATAATTTCAGATACTTAACTATTTAAATGATGCAATCATTAGAATACTGTTAAATAAGATATACAACCATTCATGCTATCATAATATCAATGGAAAGAAAAACATCATAACCATGAATATCTCAATCGTTGATAATAATGTCATGAGTCCGGATCCTCAACCTGAGGTCCTCAAAGAATAAAATGTCTAAGATAATGTCATATTAAGGTCAGGAACTAGAGTGGGCACTACATACACCCCCTCTTAACAATGGACTTCGTCCCGAAGTCCTCGAAACATAAAGGAAAATGACGACACATATCCTAGGAATCCTTCCTGAAACTCTTGCTAACCTTCTAGTAACAGGTATCTCTGATTTTTAAATTAAGCACAATTTTTTTTTTTTTTTTGAATTAAAAATCAATTAACAAAATCGTTTTCATCTTCTGGATTAAGTATTTTCTCAACTAATTTACTTATTATTTATTATTATTATTTTTATCATTTTTATTTTTATTTATTTAATTTATTTATTTTTTTTCATCAAGAGTTTGCTCCCCATTTTCTTCGTTCTTGTTTGAATACACTCACAAAATAGATAGAAATTAAGATATATATGAGATACATTTCATTAAGCAAATGCACATAATAATACACATTTTCATGACCCTTGGTTTTCATTTTCTAAGAGATCTCTTGGGCTTCTCATCATTATTGGCCTTCAATTGACGCTTTTCACCTTCTACTCAGATGAATGTGCCAAATTCACATAACCACAAAGAATATGATTCCAACAAATTAGAAAAACGGAAAAGCAATATTTCTAGCAAAATAATATAAGACCCTGGATGAGATCCTCCATAAACATATAAGAACATATAAATCCATTATAATTGCATAAATTGTTTATTATTAAAGATGTTTATGACTCGGAGCTTGTTAAAATCAATACAAGCATAGAGTTAAAGGGCATTGTTCATAAAGACTACTAAGTATGCTATTCTTATTGAGGATATTGATTGTTGATATTTCCTCTCAAGCCATGGAATAATGAATATTAGAGCATACTCCCTAATGCATATATTTTTGATGAACAATTATAATATCACATTCTCTATGTCTTAATGGAGAATCTCACAATTATGCAAACGATATTGTCTCATAAATCTTGGATTTAAGGCACAATCGAAGATATACATGATGCAAAAAAAAAAATAAAAAAATAAATAAATAAAAATATTAAAGAGTGCAATAGATAAATATGCCTAGAATTGAGAAAGAGGGGAAAGATGGTATTGATGGATGAGGGAAAAATTTCAAATGAATAAAATCGTGTCGCTATTGTACTCCGAATTTCAAGTTTTGTTACACCACAACCCGCAGGTGTTAGTAAACGGATGCAACGCTAGAGTTAATGGATCCATGAGAGGCAGTTAAGCACATGCCATGAAACACACGGGGAGCGCTTGTTTATCCAATGCCCAACATGTTTATCCTTCCCATTTTTCTTGAGACACTAAGAAGCATAGTGGCCATGGTTGTTACACTTGAAGCACTTAATATGGCTCAAAACCTTTTTCTACTAGTTAGAAGACCCTGATTCTTCTTTCTTCTTCTAAGCCTTCTCAGATCTTTCTCTTTTCTTCTTTCCTCCCCTTCCTAATGAGAGCTAGGTTTGCTACATCCTCATACTTAGTTGAAATTGTCTCTAATATCATCTCTTTCCCTACAAAGGTGTCCCACAAGCTTTTGAATGAAGATAGATTCTAATGAGCATGTACACTACGGAAAAAGATGCCAAGATGGACCAAAGCCATTCATATTGATCCAAAATACCTCATTCTCTTCTACCCTATCACTAAGTGCAGTTAACTGATTTCTGAACTCTATGATCTTCATCAAATAGCTAGCTAATGTTAGTCTGTCAGTTTGTTCTTCAAGTGCATTCTCTTTGACATGTTCTCACTCCGGTAAAAGGTGACCATGGCAGTGTGCATTTCCCTGGTGGTATTCTTCTTTATGATGGGAAGGAGTAGATGATCCTTCACTGAATTCATAAAGGTTTGTTTCACTTTGACCAATTTCCTATTGTGCTCCTCCTTAGGATCTAAGGAAGATACAACCTCCTTTTGCGCACAAACATATAAGGCATTAATATTTTTAAACAACATTTGTTTTGACGAGAAAAATCAGATGTATAACTACTTATTATACTGCTCTCACTAACATCTTTGGAGGCCATTCCCATGACCGATCCACAACTAAAGTTCCACACCCTAGCCAATGGAAAACCATACAATACTCCATGCTAATCGAACATTAAAATCTAACAAATTATGTAATGCGATGCTTAAAAATGTTTCTCTAATTGCTTCTTGGTTAAGATTCTTGAAAACTAGATCTTTCATGGTATTATGCTCAAAGAATCAATCAGTGCAGGGAGCTGATACTTCAGAGACGACATTCCCTGTTCTAGTTTATTTTATGTATTGGATCCTTTTAAGGGAGCCTTTCCTCCGCAAATAGGATTGTAAGCATAAAAGCTATGTTTAGAAGCCATGTTTCAGAGATTATTAAATTCAAGATAAACCGTGTGCTGTAATTTCTACAGTTGCGCTGTTTAAATATTTTATTATATTGATCGAAAATTTATTTTGAGAACTGAAGAAATATGACCCACAGCACAGCGCCCTTACATTGGACTTGTCTGTGAATTACCAGCTATGCCATAATGGACACGCATCATCTAGATATATGCTTATGTTTTCTTTTCAGTGTTTTTTTTTTTTTAAAGACCTATGGGCTCTATAATTCTCTTCTATTACAATGTTCCTTGGAGAGCTATCGGTTCTATAATTCCTCTTCTGTTACGATGCTACTTTGAGACTTACCTAAAACACCTTGGTATAAAAGATTCTGTAAAATCTAGAAGATGAGATTTTATTTTCGCTTGATTGAGAAGCACACCATGAGTGTCTCAATTCACAAAGATTAACGGAGGTTCTGAGTTTTGTCGGGAGTTTTATATGAATTTTTCCTTTCACTCATTTCTTTTATCAAAATCTGCAAGGTCAATATGGGGACTCGCTGCTCCAACTTCAAGCAACGAAGTCGAATACGTCTTAAGTCCAGTGTTTTCTCCGTCAAAAGTGAAAGTTGCTCGTCCGCAACTCCTCCTCATTCTGTCCATGGGCACAACGTAGTGGTATTACATGATTTCCCTGATAATCCGTAAGCACCGTTTATCAAATAAGATAAAGAGAAAAGGTTACAGACTTGAAGATCTTGAAGCCTTTGATTTATGGTGCATTCCATTTGAAGCAACCTAGAGTCGGATCGTTTTGGAAAACCCATTGCGAAGCCAGCGCTGGATAGTGTTTATGGAATGTATTAGCGCTCATGACTTGCAAATCACTGTACAAGGTTAGTGTTGTTTTGAAATAGCCAATATGAAACACAGGAAGTGCAAGCTTTATATAACCAATAGGGCCTATATAAACATCTGTCTGTGCATAGGTTACAGAAGCACACCGTGAGTGTCTCAATTCAATTTCCTCGTTGCCGGTCACTTCTGTGAGTGTATGATGACGCGCTTGATCCGAATCAAGACCCACCAGTTTACCTCCCAGCCTACTCCTTGGGTACTCTTCTTCCCCGCGGACCCCCGAGCTGCAATGGGGTTGTACAACGGAGGAAGAATCTAGCTGGCAGAGGAGAGCAACCTTAGCTCAAGAGTCCCCTCTCTAAAACCCTCTACCTCACCAAATGCACTATAGCTTCGTAGTCATTGCTTTCACAACATATCATCCATCCAACCATAGGGTTCCAAAACGGTCCCTTCTCTCATGGCTTGCCCCTTCTTTTATAGGAGTCCTCATAGGTGACACTTGGCATGTCATGCATAATTATAATATTTTTCTTTTAATTTAATACTTTATTATTCACCTACCCATGTGTCATTCTCTCAGCAAGGGTCACCCAAAATTATTTACTTAAC
>APFE030930886.1:100154-112048 GCA_000404065.3 Pinus taeda
ACCGCGTGAATTGTATTTTTGTACCTTGAGGGTCATCGTCATTATCGGTGATTCCTCTTGTGCTTGTCAACAACTTACATCATTGGCTGGTAATCAGGAAATGTCTTTTCATGTTCGACTCCAGAACATCTTTTCACATGGATCCACTTGTACTTTGGGTGAAGATTAAACGAGTTTGAAGACCCTGGATCTAGTTTCATCCATCTGGGCTGCGATATTTTCAGGAAAATAAATACATCAAATGTACATCATTGCTACACAGATAATCATCCAAGCCAAAGCATGATGGCTCTACCAGAATCATCAGTCTGCCACACAGACAGTTATCTGTCCTATGTACATGAGAATGAATTTATAAAGTTGAGCATGGGAATGCCCGCCTCAGCTAGATCATGAATATATTATGAAGATAATGTATTGTATTCTATCTTATTATAGGTCGCCTTCTAGTTTGAAAAACCTCAGATCCTCATGGTAAAGCATTTCACCCGACATCAAAAGATTTACGACCTCATGCTTTAGGGGGCAACTGTTATAAACATATTTGGGAGCTACAACCCTAATAACATATGTCCATAAACCAAGGGCTTCTAAGTCCCTAAAAGTGTTTCTTCATACCCTAAAGGAGCAAGGTCAGCTAATTACATCATCTCCCAGAAGTTCTCCATGAAAAACTGCTCAGAATTGGTCAAAACTGGACCATACAGACTGCTCAGTGCTAAGGGTGTGATGCATCTCACCTGCCACATGCAAAAAGTGCGATGCATACTAGAAATCCCTTCTATAGGGTGTGATGAGTGAGAGTAGACAAATGGTAAAGACAATTTGCAAGGTGGATGATCATGGAATCTTCGAGAAACTTCTCTTGTGACACTTGCCTCAATGAATTCGTCCAAGGATGAGTAAGAGATCATGAAATCTCCAAGTGGAATTGAGAACTATCAGAGAAATGACATTAATCACAATCCTAGAAGCTGACTCACCCACCTGCAAACATCTATATATGGATCCCTCATCCCAAATATCCAGAGGTTGGAATCTTGTATTTTTGTAAGGAAGTGTTGCTAGTTTCATTGTGGAACATCATAGTGTTGGGTGATCTAAGATTTTCATGAGGTGAATAAGGGCTTTCATGCTGGGAGGATGATGTTGGGTCAGATCAATGGGTTGTAATCCTCTCTTCTGCTCTTTCTATCAATAAAGCTTTTTGAGTTTTCCTCCACATTCTTGTATGTTTGAGTTAATATATGCATTTGTGTGGTCAATATATATCTGGTACTATATTGTTTATGATTGTAGATGTCTGTGCTTTGATGGTATGATGCTACTTTGACTTTACAGGTGCTCTTTTAAGTGAGGTAAACAAGGGAGAAGTGGCAAAGTTCTATCAAAGGGGGGAGGAAACAAGCAAGGAGCCAAGCAAAGGACTGATATTGGTACTCTCTACTACTCTCTCATCTAGTTCTCGTAAAGGAAAATAGAAGTAACTTTAGTTTTTTTATTTCTAAGATAGCTACCCGTCTTAGTGGGACTAGAAGCTCTGAATGGACACTAGATTTCCCGATAACACCAAGGGATATTGAATTACAACTCCAATCATAGATAATAAAAAATGGAATCAATCTCATGCTAGTTCCAATGATTAATATGAAATCTGGTGACACTATAGATAATCAATACACACCTTGGTTATTAAGAAAGTAATCACATAATTTGGTCATGAAAAAAATTGTTACATAATTGAAATACAAACCAAATAATTGATGATAAGAAATCCATAATTAAAACATACATGAGCTATACTACAAAACTAATGAAAACAAAGGCAATGTGGCTGAGCTTGTGTTGGAAATAGGATTATACTGAGAGTGGGTCGAATCAATATAATGGCCAATTTACACTTAAAAAAAATGAAACCATATAATGAATCAAACACACAAGAAACACTTGAGAACAATAGATGTAAGCAGAAACTGATAAAGGCAAAGAACCACAAAACTCGTTTCAGTGATTCTTGTAAGAACCAACTTACTATTACATCAATTTACTAGCACCAACTAGAAGGAGATACCAATCCCTTGATTTATAGGAATCAACTAAAGATGGCACAATATTCTAATTTGCATGAACCAACTTGAAGAAGATGATAATCCCTTGATTTACAAGCACCAACCTAAAGGAGACATTGATCCCTCGATTAATTATGAGTTCTTTATTTTTTTCTCTTTTCCTCGCCATTCTAAACTTTGCTCATTTTTTTGTACTTTATAACTTTGTCACTACACTTTGTTCATTATAGGATTGATCTACTCAAATGTGTATTCTCTTACTAATTATACCACTTATTTTTACTTCAACATTCAGTCTCAGACAACATCTTTTACTTAACCACAAGCATTCTTCATATTGATCGTCTCAAGCCAAAACAATTTGTACTTCAAATAATTTTATAGGCATAAATATTCTTTACATATTACAACCATCATAACACCATTTGATACTCTTGTTTGGATAGATTACTTGCATATATTACATGAAATTTTTATACTTATCTTTAGATTTCATCATGTGTGGTCCATAGACTTTAATACTCTTTTCACTTCCTATCTTTCTCAAATCAATGCTTCATCACATCACATCCACACTTACACAATTAAATCTCCTGATTCAAGTTATTTATTAAAAATACCTAGATCTAGGCCAACACTTCATGGAGATGTAATCCAAGTAGAAAGGATGCCTTGAATCCCCTTCTGAGTCTAATACCATCAGATTCCAAAAAATGATGGGAAAATATGATAGCCTTAAGTAAATTTTTACTTAAATAAAAAATGTCTAGGAAATCAAATATATGGATGGATTGGATACTAATTATTCATAAGTTCTTAGCCCTAGGGGATATACCACCATGCTCATGATGTGACCAAGTTTAGACGCCACAGCCCAAATAATTGTTTTAAAATATCTAGAATATGGGTCCTTCCCTTAATGGGGACATGCTCTAAAGCCCTAGATACCCAGATTCACAAATTAACTTTAGGGGCTCAAACATAAAATCTACATGAACTTTTGTTGGGACCATTTCCTAAATGATTTTTCTAACAAATCCATAATTTGGGTCCCTTCTTAAGAAGGAAATTATTGAACACTTTGATTCCTCAATACCAATCAATAACGAACTCAAGGGCTAAGCCATCAAGCCATCATGACCATATGTCCTGACCATGACCTTCTACCTGGAACCTTTATGACTTTCCATATAAGATATTAGAGACCCATTAGACTCTAGTTTCAAGTGTCTCGGTACTAGTATGATTACTGAATAGGTAGACAGATCATTAATTGATAGATTCTAAAGTTGATGACATTTCCCCCATAACGCTGGAAATTTCCTTGTCACATAGGAACATCACATATTGGAGTGCTCAAGTATTGACATCTATTCCTAGTACCTCAATATTCTAATATGTCAGACCACTATAAAACACTTCCCCTATGTAGAACCATGACAAGTTGGAAACTCGACTATCCACACTAGATATCGATCTCTTCTTTCATATTGGAAGGGGTCCAACACAAAGTAGACTAGTACAATATGCACAGGGCCCCAAGAGTTGAGCCCTTGGCTCTTTGTGACCAAGGAACATAAACACAGTATTTTAGCTTTCTAGAAAAAAATAATAACATGAATAAACATTGCCAAGCCTAGCCTTGGCATAGTTCATGAGACCTCTAGGTTCGACATATTAAATGACTTTGGATGAATCAATATTTTCCATGTGGTCCATCTGCCATATCATTGGCCACATCATTTTCCATGTGTCACCTACTAACACCACGACATGTGAGGTATAAAACCTTTGTTGGCTAACCAAAAACCTCATTTTTAACTACCATGTGTTACTCACTAATACAACCATGCCATCCCCTTCCCACATCATATTTCTATGACATCATACAAGATGTTGTCCTATTATATGAAGTGATTTATCATTAAAGCATCTAGTGCCCAATACCCTGGTATGGGACCGACCATTATTTTGTCATACAAAATCTATGTTCATGTCATACCGATATACTCAATCAACAAAGAATCTAGTGCCTATCCTGACATAAGATGGGACCCGCTAGCATGCCATCTCTTTATCACTTCTCTCCATCTACTCCTACCACTTTTCTTCCACAAAAAAAATATATTTTCTTATCCAAAAATTCCATGAACAAGTGCCATGTGTCACCATCTAAGGGTTCCACATCATTAATGGTGCCAATTGTCATCCACATCACTACCACTTGTGCACTAACTTGGAACCACCTATACATCCACTAGCTAAAGAAGGAATATGGAATTAGAGTCTTTTGGAAAAGTTTTACTTTGTGAATGAATGGACATCTATATACTCGAATATGAATGTGGAACCAAATGGATGTGTATATGGTTCTTCCTAGGGCCTAGATATGAATTTGGGAATCAAATGACATAGACTTTATTAAGTAAGTATTACACTAAGAGGGGGGGGGGGGGTGTGTTGGGGGGGAGGGTGAATTAGTGTAATGGAAAATTTTCATCATTTCAAACAATTAAGTAATCAACAAAAATGTAACCATAATCATGCATAATTCAATAACATCATCACATCTTCATAAGAGAATATTAGATGTACGTGGAAAACCTTGTGGGAGAAAAGCATAAACTAGTTTTTATCTTCTTCAGTTTTCATTACATAGATTTGCATGCATAAATCTATTGGAGGCACACAACCCCAAAACCAAATTTGTAGGCACCAACCTATAATATCAATCCAATAGCCTACAACCTGACTGAGGCACCAAGCCCTATGATATGAAATCATCAACTTGTATTCAGATTCAACATTATTGAGGTACCTAACTCCTTCAAACTAATGTGGAACACTTTTCACAATATTTCAAACTAGATCCATAAGCTCTTCACAAACATTTCTTCCAAATTTGATCATATCAATCCTTCTTACATAATTCAACCTACTACATCTGATTAAAACATTTTGAAACATCTTCTTGTTCATTAAAAAAATGCCCTCACAGATTTTCACACTCCTTATGTATATCACAAATCAATACAATCCATTTCCCCTTTTTCTGTAGATTCCACCCTTATAGTCTGTTGCCCATAAAATGAACTTTTTTTGGCACCTTCTCTACAAAATGTACTTTTAGGTTTTACTAACAATTCGACAAAATATACATTGGAGAGAAAAAAAATAGGTTCTAACAGAATCCTCCAAAATTGAACCTATGGCCTATTTCGATCCAAACTATATCAAAACCAACTAGGCTACCATATCAGTCGTTCTTTTCATCCTTCAACAACTTATTAAGATTATGTGACCTAATGGTGAAAATAAAGGATAAGACTTCAAGCTTAACCATGTGGGATTTGAACACACATTTCCACAAAGAACGACACCTTCAGGCACAATCAATATGCCACAAATTTTCACACATGTTGATGGTATTAGAACCTGCCAACATGCAAGGGGGTCTCCCTGACAAAAATCCCCAATTAGACTTCACACCATTTGGAACAAGAGCCCTTCTGGAATTAAGGCTTCACTAGCATGATTCTTCAATATTTTCCTTGGTTGTGATGGCTAGAACAAGAGATAAATGAACATGTACTTTTGAGGGAACAAGTGTGTATGCCTTGTGAAATGTTTAATTGTACAATGTATTGAGGTTCTTTCACTAAAAGGGGACAGAAGTGAGCCTTTAAGAGAAGAGTAATAGTACTAATCTAATAAATAAAAATGAACATATAAATATGAGTAATTAAATGACCAATAAAATAGTTCACTTAGTAGTAATGATCGTTAAAAAATATATGTCACACATTCAACAAGGTAAGCACCAAGTCCACCAAAATATTTCAATTTCTTTAATACAAAATAAAAACAAAATACACCGTAAATATTCAAAGAATAATCTTAAAATATTTAAGATATATACAGGAAAGTGTGTAAGATAAATGAGCTTCGATTATTAAGTGAAAGTCCTAAGATACATAGCTACAATAAAAATCACTAGCTCCAATAGTGAATCATTAGAGATACCACTTGCTCTCCAAATGCACTAACTTCCTCTCTAATGCATAGTGGTACAAGCTAAGGTGAAAAGTTTTTTTCTTGAGCTATGAGGGTATATATACAACAAATAAGATGACTCTTCACCTCCCTTGTGACTCTCAAACTACCCTCATGACTATTGAGATTCCAACTAATTTTTCAAATTTGTGACCCTTTGAATTCTACATGAATTTTAACATTTTGTAGATGACTCTTGGACTTCCAACTTACATTATATTTATCATAATATTTGAAAATTACATAATTACATCCATAAATAGTGTGGCACATGATGGCTTGTTTGACACCTTGAAGTGACATCTTGACAAGACATGACTTGACACTGATGACATGGACTTCATGATGATGTGGTAATGTCAATCCACTCTTTGTGTTGCTATCCTTTTGTCTTCTTGAGAGATGGTACATGCTCTTTATTTTCCTCCTTCATAAGGCTTTAAGATAGGGAAACTCCACTGTAATATTGATCCTCTAACTTTTGTCGCAATCTAGTGTCCCTCCTTTTTGTTCAATGGTAAACTTATAATTTTAGCTTCATAGTTGTCTTCTAGCATGATATCATTCTTCTTATTATCCATCATCACCCTGTCATGACAAGATATAATACCCCCAACTGAAAACCACTCATGACAAGAGGACCTAAGTCCAGAAATATCCTAGCCTAACTTGCTTCATGAAAATGCTGATTGATCTAGAACTGGTTGTTGTACTGAGAGGCAAACTCAGGTATTGCACAGTGTGTAGTTCCAAGGACTAGGTGTGATGGATTAAAGCTTGATATTGCACAGTCCATAATTTTGGAGGCCTGGGCAAGATGACTACAAAGTTAAGGAGCTCAATGAGGTAGTCTTGAGCCTTGAAGTTTCCCAATGCATAGTACACGAGATAGAGGTATGCCTAGGGATTACAAAATTGAATAGCTCAAGGGGAAAGGATGACAACTTGAAGCTTTCCACTACACAGTGCACAAAAGGAGGTTGAATGGGAGGATGAACTATCCAGTTGTGAAGTTCAAGGGGACATGGTTGAGCACTGATACTACTCAATGCACAGTCCTTGGAGGCAAGAACTGTGCATTAGAAATTTCTAGGAGGAAAGGGATCAAATCGAGTGTTGACACAACATAGTGAACTGTTACAAGGGGATGAGTGAGGTCCAATTGATCGGGTAAGAACTTTCCACAATTTGACTAAGTGTGGGATCAATGAGGTAGAAGTGAAACCAAGTTTTAACCTATGAATGATCACACACACTTAGAACAATTAATGACACAACATTGAACACTCAGTACACAATAACAACATGATCCCCTCAATGCAATGGCAGTACAACAACCTCCTCCAAGAGTGACACTTAGGATGTACTTTGCGACAATGTTGACGACACTAGTCTGATAGTGCATGAAACTTTGGGAATGAGTGAAATACATGTCTATATGATAAATAGGATTCATCAGCACCAAATTTTCCCTTTGAACTGAACCATAACTCCGCTTTTGTGATGTGTGACACTTCCCATTCCAAAAGACAACACTTTGGTTTTCTTCACAAAGGGACTAGAAAATTCAGAGGATATTCATGGAATGACTCGCACTATTAGAAATGACAGCATGCAAGGTCAAAGTAGGATATGAAATCTAGATTTGGCCCAAAAATTTGGAGGGAGTTGTAGCAACGACAACAACACCACACCTTCAACTTGAACCTGTGCCACAAAGCTATACACCACACCTTCAGGTCTAATCTTATGCTAAGGAGGAATGCCCCACCTTTTCGGCAACCAACATCACCAAAATCCAATATTCCATGGAGTATACCACGTTTGGGAATGATTAAAACCACGTAGAGAAACCACCTTCGGAGCACTTCCAATAGAGAAAATAATGGATACAAAGAACAATGCCTTCGGGGACCACATAGTACAATTCCTTCAGGTGCCGCAAAGAAAAATGCCTTCATGCGCCATAGATAAAAACACCTTTGGGAACAATCAAATACTACAAATATCAATGTCTTCATGCACTGCAAATACCATAGAGAAAGTATGCCTATGGGCATTTCCAACACCATAAAGAACAATGTCTTTGAGCACTGCTAATACGATGTAGAACAAACGGCCTCGAGAACTACCAACACCATAGAGAAAAAATGTGTTTCGCCACACTAATACCACATTGAACAAATGCCTTCAAACATTTCCTATGCCACAAAGAACAAATTCATTTAGGTACACCAATACCATAGTGAAAAAACACCTTAGACATTATGAATACTAGAGTGAACAAACTCCTTTAGGCACTACTAATACCGCAGTAAAAAAATGCATTTGGGCATCTCCAATGCTATAGAGAACAAATTCCTTTAGGCATGCTAATACCACAGTGAACAAACAACTTCAAGCATTGCCAATACTCTTGAGAATAAAAGCCTTTAGGAACTTGCTAATAAATATAGAAAAACTATCTTTGGGAATTCCAATAGATAGAAAAAAAAAATTCTTCTAACAGTTTACAATACATAGAGAAAAAAACCTTCGGGAACACCAATACATAAAGAAAAAAATCCTTTTGGAATACTAATAACACAAAATACACTTGCTAATAAATAGAGAAAAAATATCTTTGGGAATTCCAAAAAAAAAAAAAAAAATCCTTTAAGAACTTTACAATACATAGAGAAAAACCACCTTCAAGAATGCTAATACACAAAGAAACAAATGCCTTTGGGAGCACTAATAAAACACAAAAAACATCACTAGATCCTTATTGTTAGATCCCTTCATGCACCTTTAATCGAATGATCACACACATTAATTGCATTGGATGTGCACACACACACACACACGTATGTGTGTGTGTGCACACATGCGTGTGTGGGTTCCCCTGCTAAATGAGATTGATGCAAATTTCAGACATGGGTTGACATTCTAAATTTATGTATAAAATTCCATTTGAACTCACCATGTGACTCAGTTCCAAGGGTCCATTGTCAAACCATTGCTAACATAAGCATGATGTCACCATCAAAACATGTTGTTATTTGAGTGTGCCACTTGTCACTGAGTTTCCATCCAATTAACCAACTAAACTTACCTAGTCACCATGCCATGTGGCACCTACCACACCATGACTATGTTGAATCTATTGTTTCCATGTGTCATCAGATGAATGAAAAAAGGTGGCAGAGGCCCAGTTACGTGAGGGAAGATTATTTGTCATTAAATTTTAGGCAAGTTATCACAAAATCCACCGTCCATATATTCCTTAATGGCTAAATATTTTCTAGGATGCACGATCTTTAACTCAGTTAAATAGAGCACAATTTCATGCACCATCTCTCATATATTTCCCATAAAATCATAGATTTGATCTAAATATGTGCAATATTTAACAATTTTGGTGTTTTTCATAATATATTTGGCATTTTTTCCCTTATTGAAAATGTCAACTTCAAACTGACATATCTTCTCATCTCGAAAGAGGTTGACCAACTATGATAAACCATTGGAAATGTCTTCAAGAGGACTATCCAACCATACCATCAGTAGTTTAATTTAAAAACATAACTACGAAAATAACTATATAAAATTCGGGCCACCTTGACACCATTTAATATGATCTTGACAAGACACCAAACTATCATGTTGCTTCCTTTGACTTATCAATGACATTATTTCTTCCTTAGATTTCCCGTTTGACATCAATGGAATTTGTTTTTGTTAATGAAAACATTATGTCCAGCAAGCTCTCCCTTTTTCATTGATGGAAACACCACCAAAAATTGATGATCATTAATGGAATGGATTTAAATTCCCCCATGATGCTATTGGGAACTCCCCCTATCATGTTACTGGGAAAGAGTATGTTGGCCATGAAACTCCTTCTCATTAATACTTTTATTCATCAATATCTTCTCTCTCTCTTTCAATGTTTTGTTTCTCTCCAAAATCCTCCTACTGCTTCATGTTATCTTTCTCTACCCCTTTGACATCAATGGAAAAGGGACATGCTAATGATGGCTATTTACCAATCCTACATAACTATTACTCACTATTCATGTGGACTTGACGTGGGACCTAATCCCTTTTCTTATGAATGGAAACTCCACTTGATAATATGTTCATTATCATGTAAATATCCCCCTATTAATAAACTATCTTCTCGTGAGGTTTCTTGCTATGAACATATACGTCCTGCCAAAAGTTGGAGGACAACCTTATAGTCCTCAGTTGAAATTCGTGAATCATTCCTTCCCCCTGTGAATGAGTTCTTTTCATGTGAATGGGTTCTCCTCCTATGATTTTTTTCTTTCTTTATATACCCATTGTCATATTGTAGTCATACTCGTCTCTACTTACTTTCTTCCATACTCCTGTAATAGAGCTAGAAGTTTGTTGATGGTGCTAGACCCACCAACATGTCAGGGGATCACCCTAGTAAGAAGTCCCAACTAAACCTTAGACTATTTGGAGTAGGAGTCCTAATAGTGGGTAGTATAGTATCACCTTTTCTGTGATTGCACACAGAGGTAAGCAAGATGTCTTCGTTGGAAGCAAGGGTGTGACCTTGCAGCAAGTCAGGGAAGATGCATGGAAAGGGTGTAACACATGGAAGGGGAACACACGAGCTAAAATACATCACAAAATGGAAAGAAAAATAGTCAACAATCTAAAGTGATGAGTTAAACCAACAACACACTTTGATTTAAGATTCATACAAACCTATAAATAACAATCCATACATACCTGCGTAAGTTACAGCTACATACATTGTTAGGTAACCATAATAATCGAGCTACAATAACAAAACATGAATGAAACATGTTGGATTTTTTATATTAAAAGAGTGAAGGATCAAATCATACATATAACCATGACAACCACAAGCCCCAATAGTGGAATGTTACAATCACCGTCACTTGCTCCTCCAAAGAGATGTACTTTCTCTGCACTATGGAGAAGCCAAGGATCATTACAATGCACTCCAAGCTCTCTCTAAGTTATACCTTAGAAGATTGGCTCCCAAAAATCTTGTACAATGAGTTATGAGGCTCTATACACAGCAAAGGGTGGGGTGACCCTTGAGATTCCCCTTTGTGACTCTTAGACTACCCTCATGCCTCTTCAACTTACACATGATTGTTTACATTCTACTATTGACTCTTTGTCTTTCACTTTACGACATGTTTACAATACATCCTACACATGTACCCATGTGAGACAAATATGCGCTTGAGTAAGCCATATAAGAAATCACTGAGAATTGAACAACTATAGGAAGACTAACTCATCGACATCCTCTTGGTGATCGTTGGTGGAAAACTGATGCCAAGCTTAGTAGTCTACTATGGTGTCCACGTACTTCGTGGTGACATCCTTCTGAAAGTGAACTCTTTCCTCCTTAGCATCCAGGTACACTAATCTGACACCTCTTTCTAACTTGTCATGTAGCATGTGCGTCATGGTCTTGAGTGCAGCTAGACCAGCGACATACTTGTGCATAGTTTTTGTGCTCATCTGCAAATCTACGCTGGTGGCTATGTGCATCAACTTATCGAAGTACATGTCCAACTCCAGTTGGACATTGTAGAGCCTCTAACTTACACCTCATCATCCACTATTACCTACTGTTTTTCATCACTTACCTCTCTCTTTTGCCTCATTTTCAATGTAAAACCACCCAGATCATTACATTAGATGTCATTAAGCATGATCAAGTGAGCTTTGCTAATGTGTGACTGTTTTGTTTAGGTTTTGACATATTTACAGGCA
>APFE030930886.1:116186-144263 GCA_000404065.3 Pinus taeda
ACCCCAAACGACAAAAAGCTTTAAGAGGTTGCTTAAGTACATATAGTACACCTTCACTTCATCAGCTTACGAGCCCCGGGTTGATAATTAATGACATCAATTTAGGAACACTAAATTGACTAAAAAGACATGGTTCTTTTCTTTTACCTCGGTGAGTGTGCCAATGGATGGGATTGCATCCATGCACAAAATGACATCCATGCTCCTGAATACTCATGCATATGAAGCCTATAAGCTAGTGATGAGCTATGGGAATTCCTCATAGTTCCAGATTTGACTCCAGATGCATGTTGTCACCTCCATTGCATTTGGATTCATCATCTTTGGAAAGTACAATAGGGCTCCCTTGTATCTTATTGTCCATATCTATATGTGATCAACAACAATTTGTATGTCTATCAAGATGCATGCTCTCCTAGAAAAATGCTACTGGTAACCATTAAGATGGAAAACTGACTTATGCATAGTGACGAATCTGAAGTACAACTTCTACACGATTGTCTCGAGAGATGATACTTCATCAAGTATCACTTTCCTCCACTCCCCTCTCGTGGATGTTGTAGTTTACTCTTCTCTTTGCTTGATTGCTTGCAATTCCTTAGCCATGTGTTTGTTCTCAGCTATCAAGAATCTCACACTTGAGCTTGTGGTTTCGATATATCCCATTTTAGCATCGACCAATGTAGCAGGATGTCTATGCACATTAGACATAATCACTCATTCTTGAAAATGCACAGAAGATGGATGGACATCCAGAGTAGGCACTTTGTGCGACTACACAACTCTGTGTTGTGACTAGTAAAAGGATATGTTGTGCACATCTACTTTTAGATTGTCCTCAAGGATTTCAATGTCCCCTACATCACTTGGGAATTTCTCTGTTCTTGGATCTGGTGAATCCCGTGGAGTGACCTCTGGATCCTTGGGCATGAGGTTTGTATCTTGATCCTACTCCAGCTGAACCACATTCATCTCCATCTACTCCAACATCTATTTAATCTACTAAACAAAGTCTTGCTTTTGTGACTTCTCACCCTATTTGCTACCTGCTAGTTGTTTTGATTCAGTAACTGATATTTGTGCAGTTTTGATCAATGTGTGCACAGTACACTTCCTGTTGTTCCTATTCTTGTTGCACTTCCTTCTCCCTTCTACGCAACTCTTTTTCTTACCTTAGTTGTTTCTTAACCTCTTGCAACTTTTTCTTTACCTCCTCCAGTTTATGCTTCTCCCTATGTCTTTGTGCAATCCTTTTGTTGCACTATCACTTCTTTGCTTCAATCTCCAAATATTATATTTCTACAAGTGGATTTGCCTTGAACTTGCAACTTTTCTCTGCCTCTGTATTGTTAGCAATCTTCCTCTTGCCTTTGTAATGCACAGGTCTGTTGTCCTCTATTGTTGTTGTTGTAGCTGCTCTCAAATGTTGCTACATTGTGTGTTGCTAACCATTCTATAGCCACTCTAACTGGTTCATTGAATCTTGAGGAGTTGTGGCAATATATTCATGGCTCTTCCTCACACTAATGACATGCATCGTGGGTCCAAGGATGATACACTCTCACATAGTTGTCCTTCACTATGCAATGCAGGTCATATGGATTGAAACTTCTAGTGTCGATGGTGAATGTCTTGAATTCCTCTGTCTCAGCCTCAGCATGATTGAGACTCTAGATCTCATACAACCCAATTTTCAAAGGAAGAGCAAGCCAAGTTGCCTTATTCTTCCTGTGTAGTCTTGCTGACAACCCTGTCTAGATGTGGTATGCAACCTCTTGCTTGACCAACTTGTCCATGGAAAACTTTAGAAACACATGTAGAGCCTTCTCTGCATTGTACTCCCGAATGAAGGTGCCAAGGGGTGAGGCATACCAATCTGCTATGTTAACCAATGCCCCCATCGTTGCCCGTGGCATGCAAGGAAGATCCTTCTCAAAGATTAGCCTATACACTGAGGTGACAAAGTGAGGAAGTGATCTGATAGTTTTAGTATTACTCCATGGACACTGCACTCGGATAAAAACTTGCAATAGATGTGCATAGAGGTTTATGAAGGTGTCCATGCCCAACCCAAGCAAGGGAACTACTGATGAGCACATATTGCATCAAGAAAGTAGGTAGATATGAAGATATTTTCTTGATGACTCTTGGGCAGATGTTGGAAATTTTTTACTTGCCCCTTCAGCTAGAGAGCCAACATGTCAGACCCGTTGAAAGGCCTTCCTTCATTCGCCAACTGATTCAACACAATCACCCAATTCTGCAGGAAGGTCTTAGTACTCTCTTGACCATATAAGCGGCATGCGAAGATGACTAAGAACTGATAAGCCTTCCAGAGTGTCTTTGTCTTTTATACCTAGCTGTGTGTCATCCTGAACTCAGACGACTCCCTTACCTAGCTCTTCAAGATGTCTGTTGGGATTGGTGAAGAGTGCATCCATTTTGTTCACCAGCTACGACAATTGATACATCTCCTGAACGTTCTCTTCCTTGAAGGTATCAAGTTTTGTTCCATTGATGCTTCTCAGTACCATTATCTTTGGATCAGTATGCGAGACAATCCAGTGGATCATGGTCGTGCATGAAAATGTGGGATACCTGCATGCAACTCGGTACAAGCTTGACTTCTGTATGTTGTCATAGAATTTGTGATCCTCCAGATTCTCCTCAAAGGTTCCTGAAAGCATGTCATTGATTTCTTTCCATGTGATCTTGATCTCCTTGTCTATGAACAACTTCGTATATTCATAGATGGGCTAGCTCATAGACACTTGCTCGATCACATCTCTAGTTGTGCTCTCTATGGTGTCCTTTTACCCTCCTCTCTTGGAAGCCATTGTACCTGTACTACTGAGAGACTGATGAAAACTTGTGATACCTAGAGACAGAGCAATGCTCATGGTGAGAAAAATTTTAGTTGGAAAATCAAAAGCAACTTGAGGACTGACATGCAACACATTTGATTGACTCACTTGGAAAATTGTGTAGTTTTCTTTGGGAGAGCCTAGGAAAGTGACTACTAGAACTGCGCAGAGCACAGTCTAGGCTACCAATGAGTTGGATGATTGTTGAAACTGCACATAGCATAGTACAGCTTGGCTTGCTGAGAAATGGAACTATGTAATACGTAGTTTCAATCAGCATGATTGCTACCTGGGAATTTGCACTGCACAATCTCGGGTGCCAACTAAGGCACTATCTCTCAAAACTGCACAGATCATAGCTTGAGAGGTCAGTGTGAGGTAGGCTCTACATAATTCCTGGGAGCAAGGAAAATCCTTCCATCCCAAAAATGCACAGTGCAAGTCAAGCAAGGCAAGGTTCGGGCCAAGGTAGCTTAGGCCTGCCATCAGGCGAATGAAAATCAATAAAGAAGTAATGCATGTGCAAATATGGGTGTAGACATGAGTGAATGAACACACATGTGATTACAGCCAGTGTAGGATTTAGTAAAAAGGGAAAACAATGAAGTGTGTGAAGTGAGTCACTGCAGCGATGATTGTTAGTGCAGAACAGTGTCATGAATGTGACAGCAAGGAAATGCAATGCAAAACTCAAAAAAATGCTTGTACAAGCTAACATGCATTGAAATGACAAAAATCACTTAATAAAACAAAGCAAACAACACCCACATAAACCGAAATGTAAAAAGCAACATAAAAGCAACAAAATACATGAAAAGCAGACTTACCCAAAAAGAGTTGTGATGAGTGTGGCAAAGATTCCTAGATGCATTGGGGATGCTAGAGCTCCACAATTGAAAGTGAAGAATGAGATATGAGGTCGAATAAATAATTTTGACAAGATCGAGGATTATGATGTGCATGCCATAAATCTAGGAAAAAGTGACACTTGGTGTGAGGTTTCTAAAACAACTTTTGCATGTAACCCCCAACTGCTAAAAATAGATCCCTAAAATCTACGGTTGCTTTCTTATTTTTTTAGAAAATATCCCCATGCATGCAAGGTAAGATTGCACAATCCTAGAGGGAACTGGTCAACCTATGCGCACATGCAATGGTCAACAAGCCTTGGGATGACTTCTACGTAGTTTCTAGGTTGAGTGGTTATAGCTGCCTCTCAAGCTCTATGCAATTTATGGACTGAGGCCAAGGCTACCATTCAAAACTATGCAAATTCTTAGAGCAAGCCTAATGATGGGATACTCTACGCAATTTTCTTAGGGAAGGCATCCTGCCCGCTCTGCGCAATTCTAGATAATAGTTTTGGTTGTCAGGATGCACTGCACAATTCCAGAGAGCAAGTCTAGTTTCCCTCATGTGTTGTGCAACTTTCCAAGTTAGCACAAGAATCGGTTCAAGACCAAGTCATGGGAGGTCAACTTGTGAGTGAAAAACAAACAAGTTGGCAAACACAAGTTGTTAATCCAAAGAAACTCAAATGAAATCATAAGTACTTGGGAAGTGCAAGACATGATGCTGAGGATGGTTTGTAGGGAGGCTCCAAAATGAATCTAAGGCAAAATTTTGGAGGATGCTTGTAGCTGTTACAAAAAAGACATCTTGGTATTTAACATTTGAGATATCACTTCAACATGATCAATAAATTACCTACACAAATATCTGATTCATTATATGTGTCCCAATATCCACCCTTAAACTACTCAACTTCCCTGGACTGCTCAGATGCTCTTTTTGATAACTTCTCCCATTATGCCTAGGCTCCTTCAAACTTCTATGCACACTCTAGCATACTCTTGCTTCTTCAAGTTCCATCTAAATCTCAAACCTACAAATACTTGAAGAATCCTTTACCAATAGATTAGATATGAATAGTCAGATCTATCTTTGGCTCTTCTTACTTTCTTCCCCATACCTTAGCGATATTCCTTGTATTAATAGAGAAACGTTATTCTTTGGACCAACTTATGTTGATTCTACAGTTACGAGCTAGATTTCCTTCATTGTGGAGCTTGTATCATTTTATAATGGGCTTGAATATTGGAGGGAATGTCCCATATAACCTATTTTTATAACTTTTTTCTAGTTGTTAATATATATGCTACTTGAAGATTGATAATTTTCTCAAATTTTGACATAATCATTGTAATAGATCTGACCTGCAAATATAAAAGACAGAAGATATTCCCAAAAATAACAAGATCGATCCAAGAATAGAAATATAAATGCTTCTTTATTAATATCAAAAACTCTTAAGGTAGGGTAACACCATACAACTACTCCTTAAGGTAGGAGAACATTGCACAAGCCATATGCTTATCAATACAATAATCCCTGACCTCCCTCAATGAAGAGTCTCTAGCCTCTATATAGGATTCATACATACAAAACCATGGATGATTACCATGGGTATCTCAATCCCACACATCCATTATAATGGCCTTATCACATTATTTCTTAACTACTTGTGGTTCCTTGCATAATGTGGTTTAACCACTTTATTTATTAACTATGGCCCATTATATTATTACATCACATTATTCCCCTGGGTACCTCCCTCTGTACCCCATATTATCCCCCCTAGGTATACTACATTCCATCCCTGAAACATAATAAGAACACAAATAATAAGATCTACTCAAAAGAGTAGTCCACTAGTACCATGCATGTGCATCTAGCCATCCAAGAGAAAGGTGATTACTCGACCTAGTTGATGCCTCACTTGCTTGAGATGGACCTTGTTTTTGGTAGTTCCTCTATGTGATGTGTTGTGGGTGGATCATCGTGCCTCTCTGTGTGTCATCAAGGGGTTGTTGTCATTGTTGTTAATTCTTTTCCCCCTTGTTAGTTTTTGTCTAGCTGGGTGGTGTGGGTGGTGATATGTTGAAGTTTTAACTAATAACACATATTTCATTAAATTTGGAAGTAAATAGTGGATCTAGAATTTCAAAATAATAAAAAATCTCAATTCTAGTGATGTCCTTATAATAAAATATTTCCAATTTTAATGAAATATGTGTTTAATGGTATATATTTATTTAATTCACCACCTGGTGGAGCTTGAGTGGTATCTGGTACCTGTTGTGGCATCTACTGTTGTTGGTTGTCTTCCAGTATTACTTCCATAATCAATTCCTCATTTGATGTGCCTACACTTGTAACATTTTCTGCTTTGGCCTCCTTGGACTCTACATGTTTATTGATGGAAATATCCTGTAATGTAATTTTTTTTCTTTTTATAGCACAGCTTTAGGAATTTCTTTTGCACATTAATATTGATAGTACCAACAAATTCCATCCAAGGGTATACCAAAACAACATCCACATCAGCCATATCTGAAGCATAAAACTTAGAATGCAATACATAATTATCCATAGAAATATTTAGATCTTTATAAATTTTAACATCCTCATTATCAACCTGTGTGTTTTCAATGTGTTTTGTTGAGACTTGCAATCCTTTGGCCAAATGAACATTAATAAAATTATGCTTGCAACTAGGATTGGTAGACACAATGATCTTCTCTTTTTGAATATATCCATGAACCTATAATAAGGAGATACTAACAGAAAATAACCCCTTATGTTTCTCATTATCCTATTTTCTAGAATGAGACCATTTGTCTAAAAGGACTTTTTCAAAATTTTCATTAGGAAGGCTTACCAACTTCTTTCTCCCAAGTGAGTCCCACCACCTGGCTGCCTCATTTTAAAATAAAATCGTGCTATATTTTTTCAAAGTGTCATCTATGTTGACTGAAGATTTTTTATGAATTCTTTAATAGTGGGACCATCATCACATCATGTAAAAATCATCACAATAGAAGCCATGAAGTAGGATGAGGGTTTAAAAAAAAAATACCTACTTTATGTGGAAAATTTAAATGGGCCACAAATCGGTCAATATGGCTCAGAATCCTTATTATAGCATGTTTTCAAAAATGGAACAACCATTTTTCATATTTTGGTGTGATATAAATCCTAATCTGAGCACTCTGGAATTTCATGTTCGCACTATAGCTGTTGTGTCGTCACAATTTTTTGTTTAAAAGACAGCTGATTTTAAATCAGTGATATCTCCCTCATTTGGACTCTGATTCAACCGATTGTTTTTTTTATATTGGGTAATTTTTCAAGAGAAGCTTAGATATGCAATCTAGTTTTTGAAATTATGCACAAAAACTGTAAAAAATGACTAAAGAGCCACCATCCATGAATTTCCTTCAGAAAAAATTGTACAACACAATTGATTTTAAATCAGTGATATCTCCCTCATTCGAACTTCTATTCGGCTAATTTTTTTTTTCCTCGAATTTGGGTTTTTTCTGCAAATAATCTAGATCTATTATTATTTTTGTAAATTTTTCACCAAAGGTTTCAAACCAGATTTGCAAACTCATTGCCAAAAAATTCATGCCATATGCTTGTCAATACAATAATCCTTGACCTCCCTCAATGAAGAGTCTCTATCCTCTATATAGGCTTTATACATACAATACCATGGGTAATTACCATGGGTCTCTCAATCCCATACATCCATTACAATGGTCCCCCTCTTCGTCCATATTATCCCCTAGGTATACCCACATTATTTATTAACTAGAAATATTACATCACATTATTCCCTTGGGTACCCCCCTCTATACTATATATTGTTCCCCCTAGGTACACTAGAATCATAGGTCATGTAATCCCTTGCTTTATGTACAAATCTTGTACATGAGAAATGATAACCCAAAAATGAATTTTTATACCTGGCTCGATGTCGATATTTGGATGAAGCATTTCTTCTGAAGTTGTTCCTTGGAAGAGATTCATTTCTATGTTGATATTTAAGAACAAATACCTTTAGGTATGCAAATAAAATAATTGAAAAACACTTTTGGACACTCCTAACACCACAAAGAAAAAATTCCTTCAGGATCACCGACACCACAATGAAAAAACACCTTTGAGCATTGTTAATATCACAGTGAATAAACACCTTCAGACGTTGTCAATACCACAATGAATAAACACCTATGAGAAATTCCAATACCACAGTCAACAAATGGCTTTGAGAATTACCAATACTGCAAAGAAAAAATGCCTTTAGGCATTCCAATACCACCGTAAACAAACTCCTTCAAGAATTGCAATATTGTAGAGATCAAATGCCTTTGGTCACTTTCCAATACATAAAGAACAACAGCCTTCAAGCACTTCAATACATATAGCAACAAATTCCTTCACCCACTGGCCAATGAAAAGAGAAAAACCACCTTTGGGCACACCAAAAAAGAAACAAACACCTTTTGGCATGCCAATAACACATAGAAAACATGAACATATCCATTGTGTTAGATGCCTTCATGCACCTTTAATGAAGTGATATATCAATGAATCACCACATACATTTATCACATTAGTGCACACACACACATACATGCACGTATGTGTGAGTAGGTTCTCTTGAACTTAAATGAGTTGAATGTAAATTTTTCTACATTTGATGACATTTTAGCTTTGCGTAGAAAATTCCATGCGACCTCACCATGTGACTTGGTCCAAGGCTACATGGTCAAACCATTGTTGACATTAGCATGATGTCACCATCATCATGTGTCACTCTTTCCCAATCAACATGCCACATAGCTCTGGCCACATCATAACTGTATGCCCAATATCTTACTACTATGTGTCATTGAATGAATGAACCAATGTGGAAGATGCCAAATGATGTGAGAGAAGACCGACTGTCATTAAAATTTAGACTAGTTTTCACAAAACTCACCATCCATGAATTCGTGAATGGCCAGATCTACCCCAAGATGCATCATATTTAACTCAGTTAAATAGTGTGTAAGTTCATGTGCCACCTATCATAGATTGTTCACAAAATCATACATTTGATCTGAAGATGTGTGATATTTAACAAATTGTGTTTTTTCCCTTATTGCAAATTTCAACTTCAAATTAACATATCTTCTCATTCGGGAAGAGTTTTACCAATTGTGATATACTATTGGAAAGGTATCAGATAGGCCTATCCAGCCATGCCATATATAGCTTCATTTGAACTCCATAACTACAATAAAAAACTTTATAAATTTTAACCCACTTTGATACCATTTGATGTGATCTTGACAAGGCTTCAAACTATCATGTTGCATCCTTTGACTTATAAATGGCATTACTGCTTCCTTAAACTTCCCCTCTGAATCAATGACAATAGTTCTTATCAATGATAAAAAAATGTCCATGTTAAATGGCGAATAAGTGGGAGGATTTTAAAATCAATGTAGATAGGCCATTTGACTTGTTGCACAACCCATCCCCTGAATTTGTGTGGAATTTAATGAATTTGATGTTAGCACCAAATTTCTGCTTTACATTTTTTTTGCTACTTGGTCCTCTACTGCTCAATCTTGGGAAAGCATCATCCTAGTATTAATGAAAACCTTCATTCTCCTCCTTAGCTTTGACATCAATGATAATACATTGTCCAACAATCCCCCCCTTTTTCATGGCAATTATAGAGATAGTCTAGCCATTAATATACTACTACTCAGAAATCCCCCCTCCTGTTGGCTCTTTTCATGTCTAGTTCTCACTATTTTGGCTTAATTCTCCACCTTTTACATCAATGAAAAATAACTAGATCTAGTTTCAACTTTTTGTGTTCATGGCTACATATTCTTTGGGTTGAGGACTACCCCTAGTTGCAATCTCTCCTTATGTCTGCATATTCTCCCACTTGATTTTACTTTTGGTTGTGACTACATATATAAATCCTCTGTCAAGTTTGTGTCAGTCACTATGTACCAATTTTTGTTATCGACATTCTTATTTCTGTCATGAAAGGGTTTCTCCCCTTGAACATATGGTTCTCCTTATCTACCATTTTATTTGCTACAATCATTCCTTTTGCTTGTAAGTGCTCCAATATTTTATATGTTTGATTTCCTTTATACATTTATTCTTTCCTTGGAGAGGTTTCTTGTATTTTAATCTAGCTAAAGTTTCTTACATGATTGAATGTAATTTCTCTAATTTGGATGAATAATGAATATCCCCTTATTATAAATATCATCAAATTCATTTTTACATGTTCCCTTAAGAAAGTGTCTCTCTCTTACATTTTCCCGATTTGACATGTCAATTTGTATTTATTTCTCCTTTCATTATCTTAAGTACTCTCTGATGTAATCTTTGGATGTGTTAAATCAAGTACCTCTTCTTCTTCCTTTGTAATTTGATTTATACAATCTGTATTATCCTATCCTCTATTGATTTGTAAGTTGTTACAACTACTCCAACTTGCTATATTATTCAATAACCAACTCCGCTATATATGAAAATTCATAATATCTTATTCATCTTTATTATCCCTGCATGAGCACAAACTTTGTGATCTAGTTCTCATCATTTGTACCTTCTATGTTCATCATTCTCTTCACTCTCTTCATATTATAATAACTAGATCATGTTTATCATTCTTATCCTTCAAATCGCATTCTTTTACTCCATCTCCTTGATCGAAACTTCCACCTCTTACCTCATTTGAATATTTACTTCCATTCACAGATGTCCTATTAGGGACATTATTCCCATCAAGTCATTTTCCTTTAATTTAGTCTTATTGAGGGCATACACATTGTCCAGATACTTGATTGATTTTGCTACTAATATTTCTTAACCTTCTTTTCTCATATCACATCCTTTGCTATTGAATGTGAGATCATACCTTTGATCAATCATTTGACCTACACTTAGTAGATTGGGCTTCAATCCTTCAACAAGAAGAAAACTTGGATTTTCCTTTTATCATCAAAGATTAATTATGCCCTTTCCAATAATCCTTACTGTATTATTATTTCCAAGGATAACACCACCTCCTTTAACTTCATTGAAAGAGAGAAAATTTCTTTTATCACCTGTCATATTATTTAAGCATTCATTTTTGACATGCTATTGACTTTCTTTGTATTAAAGAAATGGATATAGACCGCATTATTCATGCTTCTCTTTCGTTTGTCTCCATATATTTATACTTTTATTTCTATTGATGATGATCCATTCTTTTCTTCTTTAATATTTAGGCCTTAATATACTTCTTTCGCAATAAGGATCTTTTTGTTTGAAATTGTTGCACTTGAAAAATTCATTGTGATCTAATAAGGAAGAAAATGAATTGAGGTTCCTGATTGCAACATTGTAGTAATTTCTAGACCTAGTAGGGTTGATCACTGAGGTCTGATAAGTACTTTTGCTACTTATTTATCTAGAATACTCTATTTTATGGCTAAATAAAAAATATCCATTAAATAAATCCAAGTACCTTGATGTGAAGGGTCTTCTTGGAGGAATCAATCCATTTCAGGGAATTTGATTGGTTTAGTTTCTTTCTTGAGGAATTTTATACTTTTTCTACTTTCTTACTCCATCTCTACCTATGAGATTGATATGATATTTATTTAGATGATTCTCATCTTCTTTCTACTATTTTCATGCCTAGTTGGATCAATATTATACTAATAATTGGATTTGTCTCTCACTTTGCTTGACTGATTGCTAGTTCCTTTAAGTACAGTAACATAGATCTGAGGTTAGTCTATATTTGATGTGCTTCCACTTAAATCTCCCTTGACAACTTCATGATTATAACTTCTTTATTTGATAAAAGGAGACCTTTGAAAACTAAGAATATCATCTAATATTTCATATCTCTTTATAAACTTCAACAAATAATTTGTCTATTCAAAATCATTTCTTAATGAAATCTCAACTTCTAGTTTCAAACAATGTCCTTCCTTTTTTGCTAGCTGGATTGTCACCACTTCATTCATTGTCATTACTTCTTCTAATTGAGTTTTAAGGGTGGAAACCATCTTATCTATTTCATAAATATCGTTATCCTTATTTTCGTACTCCTACAATAGCTTTGACTGACTTTTGTTTATTATTATGAGAATCTTTATCTCCTCTAAGGCAACAAAGAGCTCACCTTGAAAAGATTTCTTACCTTCAGTTTGCTCCTCTACATTTGTCTTCATTTCCAAGTTATGTTTATTTTGTTGATAAAAAAATTGAGCCTTCATGAATAGAATATCATCATCATCACCATTTCCTTTATATTTTGTAAATGGACATAAAGAAGTAAAAATAAATTCATTTCTACAACTAAAATAGAGTGGAATATTAGCTTTTCCTTTGTTGGTTCCTTTTGAGATAGATTGCACTGCACCTAACTTCTCTTTCTTATTTCCTTTCTCTTCCATGGATAAGAATATAATATATTATGTGTCATCATCTGATACATATCCCTTAATCTATTTTTCATCCTTTAGAAGATCATCTTCATCACCATTTCCTTTATATTTTGTATATGGACATATAGAAGTAAAAATAAATTCATTTCCATAACTAAAATAGAGTGGAAGATTAGCTTTTGCTTTGTTGGTTCCTTTTGAGCTAGATTGCACTATATCTAACTTCTCTTTCTTATTTTCTTTTTCTTCCATGGATAATAATAGAATGTCTTCTATGTCATCATCTGATACGGATCCATTAATATTTTTTTTCATCCTTTTCATAATCATTTTTTCCTATCTTGGCATTTGGACACATAAAAACGTCTACTATGTGAAGAATGAAATATTTTTTGTTATATTCATTAGATAATTGTTCATCCTATTCTACTAATGAGTTGTTGTCCTATATAGAATATAATCCTTTGTTCTTGAAAGTATTCCCCTTCTTGAATTTCCTATATTTCTTCTTTTCTTTTTCATCACATTCATTACCTATCTTTCCATAGGGGAAATTAGAAGCAAAATGACCAATTCTACCACAATTGGAACACTTGAAGGGTTGCTTACCTTTATACTTTCCAAATCATATATTCAACCTCCTTACAAGATATCCTTATTCCATATTAGATTCAAATATTGAGAATTCATGCTTATGTGTTTTCTTTTTTTACTTTGAAGGATGCTTCGCTTGACCATGACTTCTCCTTAATGGTCTTCATCTCACTGGATATTAGGACAAAATGAAGTTGATCCATGGATAGTTTTCTAAGATATTTTAGTTCTTCTAGGGTTGAAACTTTTGCATTGAATAGAGAAGGGAGAGATCTTAAAACCTTTTGAATTACTCTAGCTTAATTAATAACTTCATCAAGACCTTTAATAGTATTAGCTATGTCATCCATATTAAGGAAGAAGGATACTATGTTTTCATCTCCTTTCATCCTTAACATTTCAAAGTGGATTCAATGAAATTGAAGTTTATTTCTCTTAACCTAGTCATATCCTACATAGGAACTCTACAATTTTGTCATATATATTCTTTGTTGATTTTTAATGCATAACTTTGACAAATTCTGACTCCCATAGCCCACTAAAGATAACATTCATCACATTTTCATTGTAGGTGAGATCTAGTTTTCCATATTTATTAATCAAAGGAGTTTCTGAATCTTTATATCTATCCACCACTACATACCAAACATTAGCACAAGGATACATTATATATTCTCTTCTTCTCCCTTTTAGTAAACATAGTTTGTTCCAATAAACAAGAGAGCTCTATTTTTGAAACCACCATCCTACTTTGTCACGTTTCTTATGGTATCATTCTTCTAGTGGTTAGAATGCTACTGAAGAAATCTTTCTCCCATACCAATTGTTGGAATTAAGATTATACTAAGAGGAGGGTGAATCAATATAATGGCCAATTTACACTTTTAAAACAATTAAAACCATATAATGCATCGAACACATGAGAACGTGATATGTACGTGGAAACCCTTAAAGAAAGAAAACTAGAAAGCTTATTTGAATAATTATTGTAGGTAGAAACCTACTATTACATCAATTTACTAGCACCAATAGAAAGGAGACATCAACCCCCTAATTTATAGGAACCAAGAAGGAGACACCAATCCCCTAATTTATACGAACCATTCTAAAGGACACACCAATCCCCTGATTTATAGGAACCAACTTGAAGGAGACACCAATCCCCTTATTTATAGGAATCAACCTAAATGAGACACCAATCCCTTGATTTACAAATACCAACCTGAATGAGACACTAATACCTTGATTTACACTCACCATCCGAGAGGAGACATTGATCCCTTGAGATATTTTGAGTTCTTGTTATGGTCCTTTCTTCATAAGTTTTCACTTTTCTCTCTGTTATGTACTTTAAAACTTTATCACTACACTTTTCTCATCATATGGATGATCTTCTCAATTATTGCTTCTATTACTTGCTACACCACTCATTTTTAATTTCACATTTAGTTTCAGGCAACATCTTTTACTTAACCGAAAACATTCTTCATCTTGATCATATCAGGCTGTAACACTTTTTAGTTTAGAAAATTTTGCAAGAATAAATCATCGATATATATTAGAAATTTAAAAGGACCCTTTGATACTCTTGTTTGGATAGATTCCTCATGTAGATTACACAACTTTTTCAGACTTCATCGTTATATCTCTCCATGCTTGGCTAGAGACTTTAGTCTTGTTTGCACTTCCTCTCCATCTTAGATCACTACTCTATCACATCACATCCATATGCACACAACTAACTCTCTTGTCTCAAGTTATTTATTATAAGTATCTAGATCTGGGTTGAAACCTCATGGAGATTTAATTTGATCACATAAGATGCCTTGAATCTTGTTTTATGGACAATACCAATGGATGCCTAAGAACCATGGCTAGAGATCTCGAGATTAATTAGTTTGGTTAATAAATTGAAAATGTGATAGAATTCAGGGAATTTTGAGTTCTAAAATGGGTTTCCTAAGGAAATTATAAAATAATAGTGGAAATAATAAAATAATATTACATTATGTCATCAAATTTTAGAGGGAAAAAAGAAAAAAACTATTTTTTCAACTCGTATTTTCAATTTATGTCCCTATGGGTTTACTCATAATTCGAGTGGAAACACTCGTTGAATGCAAAATTTGATTCCTCATCCAAGGAGTACCCATGTTGCATAATTTTAATGGACCCTGTTACATGAAAAATGAGAAATACATGAAAAAATGTGATTGCGATCACATTTTTTCATGTATTTCTCATTTTTCATGTAGCATGGTCCATCAAAAGTATGCAACATGGGTACTACTTAGATGAGGAATTAACGTTTGTGTCCAACGAGTACTCCTACTCGAAATTTGAGTAAAACCTTAGGGAGATCAGTTGAAAATATGAGTAGAAAAAGTAGTTTTTTAATTTTATTATCTTTTATTATTTTTACTTTTTTACTCAAAAAATGGTGAATCATCCCCCATGGTTGACATCATCATCCTAAATCTTATTGGTTCTTATAAATTTTATTTTGGTTGTACATTTTTCTTAGGAGGCCAATTTTAGACCTCAAAATTCCCCTAATGGAACCTAGATATCTAGACGGTCTAGATGTTAATTTTCATAGTTTCTCAACCCTAGGGGTTAGACCACCTAGATCCTACAATGACCAAGTATTGGGACCACAATCCAAACATTTCTTCTAGAATATCTAGAATCTAGGTCCTTTCTTTTGTAGGGACATAATTTGAAACCTCGAATACCTAGATTCATTGACGAGCTCCAAGGGATCACCCATAAAAATGAGATGACTTATTTTTCTAAAACAAAGTCTTAAATGATTTCTTTGACAAATCTATAATTCAGGTCCCTTCTTAACAAGGGCATTTTTGAATACTTGGATAATTGGATACCTATTCCTGACTAGCTCCTGCGCTAAGCCATCAAACCTTATGACCATGTGCCATGACCATGGTCTTATACTTAAAACATTGACTAATTGGAACCTTAAACATCCCTATAGAGGCTGAAGACCCATTATACTGTAGTGTCAAACATCTCAGTACTAGTATGATTATTATACTAGTAAATGGTTCGTTAGCTAACAAATTCTACAATTGATGGCATTTTCCTTAGCACACCAACAATTTCCTTGTCACATAAGGATATCACATATCGAGTTTATGAAGTATTAACATCTATTCTTGGTACCTCAATACTCTAGTATACTAAACCATTGTGAAATGGTTCACTTGGACAAAATCATGACAAGTTGGAACCTCGACCATCTAAATTAGATATTCTGCTCTTCCTCCATATTAGAAGAGGTCATTACACAATGGACTAATATAGTATACACATGGTATTGAGAGATAATCCCTTGTCTCTTTGTGACCAAGGCATTTAACCACATCCTTTTGGCCAAAAACAATAACACAAGAAAACCTTTCCAAGCCTAGCATTGGCATTATTCCTAATACCTATGGTTTTGCCACATAAAATGACCATGGACCAATCACTTTTTTACATGTTCTCCATCTTCCATCTCATCAAAGACATCATATACCATATGTCACATTTTAACACTAGCATGTTTCACTCGCTACTAAAACCACATAATCTCCATAAAACATCATATTCCTTCCATTTCACATAGGATACCAACCGTTTTTATTAAATTCTTTATCAATAAAGAATCTAGTGCTCATTACCCTGATATGGGGCACAACATTACAATGTCATGCCAAATCTATCTTTACACTAAATCAGGACACTCAATCAACAAAACATTTGATGCCTAAACTAACATCATCTAAGACCCACTACCACGTCATATCTCTACCACTTTTCATCCATCAAATCTCTAATTGGTCATCCAAAAAGGCTAGGAATGAGTGCCATGTGTTTTTTTGTAAGGTTGCCACATAATCAATCATATTATCTACCACCCACATCACTTATGTGTTAACTGGGTACAACCTGTACATTCTCTATCCAAAGAAAGAATATTAACTATAGGTATTTTGGAAAAGTGTTTCTTTGTGTATGACTAGATAAACGAATCCAACATCCAATTCTTGTGAGTACCTAGATATGAATGTGGACCTAAATGACCTAGATGCTTGGATACTAGGATAACCATTTATAAATTTGGATGCTTTCTTTCTATTAAACAACGAACGAATGGAAGGAGTCCATAATCTACGTGCATTTATGAATTCACTTACTACATGATCTACCTACTAAAGTTGCAAACAATTTAACAAATTTGAGGTTTGCACCAAATTTCCTCCTTTACAATTTTTTTTTTGCTACTTGGTCCCCACCTACTCGATCTTGAGCCAACGTCCTCTTGAAATCAATGAAAAAATTCGTCCTACTCCATAGGTTTCACATAAATGATAACACATTGTCCAATAGTTTGTGGACCCTTCCCAACAAATGTCACATTTCCTAAAAAGGAAGTATATTATACACTGGGATCAACTAGAATCATATCATGGAAAATGCTGACAAATAAAAGTTATATTAATTTATCTCAAAGGTACATAAAAACGTAGAATTTTGCAGGGACAAGATCGATCAAATCACATACTTAAAACAATATATTCTATTTTTTCCTAGACCAATCAACTCTTTACAATTCAAGCGGGTTATTATATATATTTGTTTACATAATGCATATGACAAATAGGGAGATTCCACAAATCCCTTTTCTTGTGCATGGGATTCATCCAAACATATCAAAATTGATTAGAATAGGAAATCTAGATGGATTCCTTTACAACTTTAGGATCAAACTCAACCATACAAATTGAAAACAATTTGTTTGCATGTTGATATTGGGGAATTGTTGTGTTGGCTTGATACTCTATTTGGGCACTCCATTTCAGGGCTTATTGACCATTTTATAAGAAAAATCCAACATATCCCTCAATCAACTTGGTGTTAACTTTATGAATATAAAATATTCATGAAGGTGTTGGAAAGAAAACCCATGTCATAGATTTCCCTCGAGACATGCAACCATATTAATTATGGAGAAGGAATATGGGATGTTGTGTAGGTTACAAGACCTAAAATAAAACTATCATTAGTGGAAATTAATCTCAATTAATCCCCTTTAACCAATTAATACAATGGAATCAATAATAAATAGAAATAATTTACCTTGAAGCCCCTTCAAGGTACTATTCTCCATTAATGGTGAGAAATGAAAGATAATGATCAAATAAGAGTGGGGTTTATAGGGTGAAAAAGGGATAACTAGAAGTAATAATAATGTCATTTCATAGCCCTAACAAAAATATCAATTAAAAGAATTCAGAGTCCTATTAAATGTAATTGGAATGCTATGAAATATAGAGTGATATTAGATTTGTATTTTTCCTTGAATTGAAGGCACAATAGTGGGATGATGCACCTCTACAAACATATGGATGCCACTGCATTAAAAAATGGTGGCATCTATATATACAAAGAAAAACATCTTGATATATATGTTGTATGAAACCCACTTGGGAAAATTAGCATATTGAATGTTGGACTCATCTTAGAAAATAGATGATGCATTTTTTGAGCAAGGATGACCTCACTTGTTAAGGTGTTTAAACTAAAATGGTTCACATTTAAATGTGAGGACATTCAAATCAATTTCGAAGCTACCACTCCATTTCATTTTTTTCTTTTCCTTTTTGAGATAAGGGAACTCTTCTTCCTCTTTAAAGATAACTCAAAACCACCCAACCCAAGGGTGAAATCATAATTCATAGTATGAATATTATTGGCATCATCCAAAAAAAATTAAACCATACCAAATTAACTATCTGGTCTTTCTCAAAGTAACAACAAGAATATTTGAAGAAGGTTTGAGTATCCAACCAAATATTCCTTGGGAATGTGAAGCCATCCAACATCTACATCAACATTTTGACTAACCATAACAAATTTTATCACATATGCATCAAGGTATGGTACCTCTATACTTATCTTAATACAACAATTAAATGAATCAGGTGTTGGAATCCTAATCCAATAATGGTTTTGGATCCAATGAGGGGAAATACAACTAAATTCCCTTTATAGAATTCTCGCAAATGTTTCCATGAATAGACCCTGGGAAAACACAAAATAAAAAATTTAGGGATGTTAGGCGACCTGATACTGCTTATGATTTTTACCTTGACTCGTCACCCAATAAGTGTGAAATATGATCTCATGAGGGCTATAATCACTTTCGAGATTTTTTTTTTTTTTTTTTCTACTGATGATGTAAACTGTTGAAATATGGCAACAAGAATATTCCAATTTAATTTGTCCTTGAATTAAATTGTGAATTAAAATCGAATTTAGTCTTAACAGCTACTTGAAAATGATTTAATTAATTTATTTTAAATAATTAGTTGGAGTAATTCAAGTTAGAAGTCTTCTGAAGGTCATGCAAGAGTTATCCCTAAAATTAAGGAGATAAGATTGAGTTATATTTGAGTTGTAATTAGTTAACTCAGTTTACTGAGTTAAGTCCAGTTAAATTAGTTCCAAACTATTTGAGGAACTATTTAAATCGATGAGCTAGATCTGTATTTTCATCTTGCCCTGACGATGAACCACATTGGTTGGTTCGAAACGCGTTGGCAGAAATTCTTTCTCATGTGATTTACGCTGAAGCTCTCCTTATACAGTTAACATTCAGTTGATGCATGCATGCACTCAACTAGTGCTACTCCAGTTAACTGAATATTCCCTCATCAGAAACCCATGCATGTCTATTTTGAGAAAGACCCAGTTGAGTTAAATGTCAAGGACAGTGTACTATTAGTTGCATGTGTTTTCTCATAGAGAAAACTCATGCATGTAGTCAAGGATTTAATCCTTCAGGATTGCACAGTTTTGGAAGAGATCGTCCACTTGGTTGAAGGAGAATCATCCACAAGGAACAACACAAGAAAATAGGAGCTTGGAGGTTAGAGAGGAAGGCTGGAGAGAAGCCAAGATTATCTGGGAGCGTCTGTGAGGATTGTACAAAGAGATGGCTAGCTGTGAGAGCTAAGGCTTTGAATTATTCCTATGTATTTCCGCCTATATGATAATACAATAGTGTGGGGTTTTTAGTTGAGGCTTTCCCCAAAGTATTTTGATGTGTATTGTGCATTTCTTCTTCTTCTTCTGGTTATATTGTTCAGCTCGATATTTAAGCTTCCGCAAATTGATATTAGAAGTAGGTTATAGTATTCTGCTTTGATTTATATTGCATTATCGGGTTAACCTACCATCATATCTTCTACATGGTATTAGAGCTGTGAATAGTGTACTGAGAAGAGAATTTGAAGTTTGAAGTTTGGGGTTCTAGGTGCAAATCGAATTCATATCATAATTCAAGTTTTGCCAATGTCTTTCTATGGCTTGAGACTCGAGTATGCCTTGGAAGGTAGCTCGAATTAGATGGCATGGAAAGATAGAATGGAGGTTGTATTAGAAGACAATGGTTCGAAGGAATTCATTGATCAAGAAATCCCAAAGCCAGCTTCAACTAATGCACAAGAGTTGGCTGAGTGGAAGAAGTGTGTGGCAAAGGTGAGACAGATCATCCTTGAGGGAGTTCGAGACCATCTTGTCTCGAGTCTTGATAGAAAGGATATTCCATTTTCAATGTGGAAGACATTGAAGGACCTCTACCAGAATAGTAACGACTAGAGGAAATTGGTGCTCAAGGATAAGCTTCAAAGAATTAAGATGGAGAAGGGCGACACTATTTCCACATATATGAATAAGCTCACCACCTACAGAGATGAGCTTGGCAGTGTGGGGATAACTACTACCGCTAATGATATGGTGAGCCTCGCTCTTCTTGGCCTTCCAAAGAGTTGGAATAGCTACTAGGACTCTGTGAATGGAAGGGAGAAACTGTCGGATTTTGAACAACTATGCTCGGATCTTATGCAGGAGGAGATCAGGAGGAGCACATGAGATGGTTCTTCATCCAAGAATGATGATGAAGAAAATATGGCCCTTAGCAAGTAAGGCAAGGAAAGGGAAGGGGAAGGCTTCCCATTCCAAATCGAATTCTTTCTCATGGAGGAAAGAAGGGTGACATGTCTAAAGTAAGATTCTTTAATTGTCACAAGATGGGACATTATGCGACTAATTTCCCATCGAAGAAATCCAAGAAGGGATCCTCGGAAGGATCAGAAGGTGAGGCATTAGCCTCTCAATTTGAAATGGACTTTACCCTCATTGCATGCATGGTTTCATTGATGATTGGTTGTGTCTGGTATCTTGATAGTGGAGCCTCATTCCACATGTCTGGTGATAAAAATTTATTCAGTACCTTGGAGGAGAAAGACCTGAAGATGTGCATAGAAATGGGTGACGATGGAAGGTATAGTGTTTCATGAGTGGGCACGGTTGATTTTTAAAGGGAGCATGGAGCTCCTCTCACCTTAAGAGATGTGATGTATGTTCCTGGACTGAAGAAGAACTTGGTATCGGTCACGATGTTGGATTACAAAGGCTACAATGTTCTCTTCAGTAAAGGAAAGGCGTTCCTAAGACACATAGCCATGGGTCGGACCAAGAGGATAGGGATTCGGGTGAAGAATATCTATAAACTAGAGGTAGATGATTGTGCATCATTGAGCATGAAGGAAGAATTGGTGCAAAGCCAATACATTGGCAAGTTGTGGCACAAGTAGTTGGGCCATTTTCATCATGGGGCTTTGAAGATAATGTAGAAGATATCTACAGGAATTCTCAAAGGTATACTTGATCAAGTTGACGCATGCAAAGGTTGTACCTTGGGAAAGTACACCAAGTATTCCTTTCATGATCGAGACAGTCGAGCAGAGGATATCTTAGAGTGAGTTCTACTGATTTGCTTGGACCATTCTCAACGGCATCCACAACGAAGCAAAGGTATTATGTGATTTTCATTGATGACTATTCTCGTAAATGCTAGATTTATTTCGTGCAGAAGAAGGACCAAACCTTCACAAAGTTTTTTGAGTTCAAAGCTATGGTCGAGAAAGAGTTAAGGAATAATATCAAGGCCTTGAGAAGCGACGATGATGGAGAATATGTCTCTCAAGAGTTTAAGGAATTCTGTGTAGCGGAAGGAATCAAACGAGAGTTGAAAGCAACGCATAACCCACAGGAAAATGGGGTGGTCGAGAGGAAGAACATAACTATTGTAGGGGAAACATGGGCAATTTTTCATGACCAAGGCCTACCACCTCACTTATGGGATGAGGCATGAAACACATCGGTCTATTTGTAGAATAGAAGCCTGCATCGCATACTTGGGATGAAGACACCAGAGGAATATTTCTCTGGTAAGAGACCAGATGTGGGTCACTTTAGGTTCTTTGGCTCATCAGTATATTTCCATGTGAAAAATGATGCACAAAAGAAGCTTGATCCAACAGCAAAGTTGGGGATATTTGTGGGGTACACTGATACACCTCACAACTATTGGGTGTACTTGCCTACCAGTCGAAGGACAGTGGTTCGCAAAGATATCGAGTTTGTTGAGTAGAAGGCCATGCGAGTTTCCTTTGAGAGGAAGCTCAAACTACAGGATGTGGTGGAACTGTTGGTTCCTAAGGAGGAGTAGCCTCAGATTGATGTAGAGTAAGTGCATGCAGAGGTTCTAGGAGTGGAGACATCCACTCAAGTAGAGTCTTCTAGAGATGGATGGAAGTGCACAAGAGAAGTTGGTAAATTGTTGGAGGATGCAAGAGAGAATGTGGGAGCACCATCTTCTCAATGCAGACAAAGGAGGTCACATGAGAGGTACATTGGATACATGGCCCTTGCTAGAGAATGTGTTGAGACCGAGGCATATTCCTTTGAGGATGTAGTGCAACAGCTGATTTGGGTTGATGCTATGGTGGAGGAGTATGACTCCATAGTTCGTAACAGTGTTTGGGACGTGGCTCTGAGATTGGAGAACAAGTTAATTGTGAGTTACTGTTGGCTTTACAAGTTAAAAAAGGTTGTTGATGGTAGTATGGAGAAGCATAAGGCAAGATTTGTTGCCCGTAGTTTTTTGCAGGTCGAGGGGATTGGCTATGATGAGACTTTTTCTCCTGCCGCAAGGTACTCATCTATTAGATCTATGTTGGAACTATCAACACAAATGGGTTGGAAGATCCATCAGATGGATGTGAAGACTACATTCCTCAATGGCCAGATTTAGGAAGAGGTGTACATAGAGCAGTGAGAAGGTTTTGAGATCTTTTATCGTGAGTCACATGTCTACCGACTCAAGAGAGCATTATACGAGCTAAAGCAAGCACCTTGTGCTTGGTACACTAGAATAGACAACTAATTCACCGGGTTGGGCTTCACAAAGAGTGAAGGGGATGCAAACCTATACCACATTGTGGTGAAAGGTAAGTTTTTGATCACCATACTTTATGTTGATGATCTCATATTGACTAGTGATGATCAGTTGATCATGTCTTACAAGGAGGACCTTGCAAGATAATTCGAGATGAAAGACATGGGTCTCATGCATTACTTCCTTGGCATAGAAGTGTGGCAGAATGATGGGGAGTTTTTTTGTGTCTCAGGGTAAGTATGCCAACAAGATACTTAGGAGACTCCACATGGAGAAGTGCAAGCCCATGCAGACTCCTCTAGTAGGTAACAGGAGGGAGGATGTTGCTACTTCAAGAGAAGTGGTAGAGGCTACTGTGTGTAGGAAGCTTGTGGGTTCACTGATGTACTTAGTGAACACCACGACCAGTTTGGTGTTATGCTGTGAACCAGCTGAGTCAAGCGATGGTTCAACCTACCATTATGTTTTGGAAGGTGACAAAGCATGTATTGAGATACCTCAGAGGCAAATCTAAGTATGGATTATGTTACAGACAGATAGAGGGAGTGAAGCTACAAGGCTTCATTGATGCAGATTGGGGAGGGAGTCCATCAGATCGGAAGAGCACATCAGGAGGGATTTTCAACCTTGGGTTAGTGGCAGTTTCTTGGTACAACAGGAAACAGAGGTTGGTTGCACTTAGCTTGGCAGAGGCAAAATACATGGCTGCAAGTCAAGTAGCATGTGAGGCCATCTGGATGTGCAAAATCCTAGTTGGTTTATTTGATCAGAGGATGGATCAAATTGTGATCTATTGTGATAATTAGAGTTGTATCAAACTCTTTGAGAATATAATATTTCATGATAGGTCCAAGCACATCGACATCTGGTATCATCATCTCAGAGAATGTGTAGTGAGGAGGATCATGTTGCTGCAGTATATTTTGATAGAGGAGCAAGATGCTGACATTTTGACAAAGGCATTGTCAAAGTGTAAATTTGAGTTCCATAGAGACAGGATCGGGGTGGCAGATAATCCCTTTCTTGTTCAGAGGGAGTGTTGAAATATGGCAACTAGAATATTCCAATTTAATTTGTCCTTGAATTAAATTGTGAATTAAAATCGAATTTAGTCTTAACAGCTACTTGGAAATGATTAATTAATTTATTTTAAATTAATTAGTTGGAGAAATTCAAGTAGAAGTCTTTCTAAAGTCATGCAAGAGCTATCCCTTAAATTAAGGAGATAAGATTGAGTTATATTTAAGTTGTAATTAGTTAACTCAGTTTACTGAGTTAAGTCTAGTTAAATTAGTTCCAAATTGTTTGATGAACTAACAGTGAGTTAATAGTCAATTGATGCATGCATGCACTCAACTAGTGCTACTGCCGTTAACTGAATATTCCCTCATCAGAAACTCATGCATGTCTATTCTGAGAAAGACCAATTTGAGTTAAATATCAAGGACAATGTACTATTACTTGCATGTGTTCTCTTAAAGAGAAAACTCATGCATGCTGTAAAGTATTTAATCCTTGAGGATTACGCAGTTTTGGAAGAGATCATCCACTTGGTTGAAGGAGAATCATCAACAAGGAACAGTGCAAGAAAATAGGAGCTTGGAGGGTAGAGAGGAAGGCTGGAGAGAAGCCAAGATTGCTTGTGAGCATCTGTGAGGATTGTACTGAGAGTTGGCTAGCTATGGGAGCTAAGGCTTTGTATAATTCCTATGCATTTCCACCTGTATGATAATACAATAGTGTGGGGTTTTTAGCTGAGGCTTTCCCCAAGGTATTCTCATGTGTATTGTGCATTGATTCTTCTTCTTCTGGTTATATTGTTCAACTCAATCTTTAAGCTTCCACAAATTGATAGTAGAAGTAGGTTATAGTATTCTTCTTTGATTTCTATTGGATGACCAGGTTAACCTACCATCAGATTTTCTACATAAACTACTCTTTCTTTTCATTATTTGAATATCCTCCCATTTCAAAAAATTCGTTGAACCAATAATAGGGGTAACCATTTTTTAGGAGGATGTGGAACATCTAATCCATCATATCAACACATTTTCTTCTTCTATTAGATGGAAAGCTTGTCTTCAACTAAATTTGTTATGAATCCACAACATTATTTGTCCCATGATGGGCATGTGGAAAATATCATTAGCCTTATACTCACATCCAAAAATGTAATAACTATGTTATTCAACATATAACAAGGTAAACTATAAAATGAGAAGTATACCAAGCACCTGCTTTTTGAGGTAGCAAAAAATCATCCAATTTTGAAAAGTGTTGATTCATAATACACATTTTTCTAGCATATTTTTGATACTTTAAATTTTATTATGTATTAAGTATGAAAATTATTTTTAAAAGTGATTTTCATGTTGAGTTTAAAAAGTGTTGATACAACATCAACCCCTTTTTTTAGAAGACTTATTTTAGACACTTTAAATTTTATAATGTATTAAGTGTGGATGATTATTTTTTAAATTTAACAATTTTTGAAGTAGTTGTCTCCTTCTTTTTCTTCCCAGAGATATTTATTATTAAGTGCTTTTCAAGTTTGTGTGTGTGTGTGTTTTTTTTTTTTTTTCCATTTTCTGTTTGTAGTGAGATCTTCGTTTTTTTGCATATTATATTTTATAGTTACGATTTTCTATCTTTTTATCTATCATTAATTAATATTTCAATGTCCATCAACTAATTGTCACTAAAAAACAAAAAAAAATTAACATTTGACATAAAATACACATTTTGAATATAGATATAACAAAAGAAATACATATTTTGAGAGCTTTTTGCTAAAAATGACATGTCAAATGAACAATTTTTATGGGAAAATTTTAACAAAAAAAAATTAAAAATAACATTTTTTTATGAATTTTATGTCAAAATAATAATAATCATAGTTTTTTTTTAAATAATGATTCACTTAAAAATTCAAGTGAAAATTACATAATACAAATATTAAACATATACAACAATAATTGAATACTTATTCTTCTCGTAAAATCTCAAAATCAAAATATTACAAGTATAACTAATGAATAATTCCAAAAAATGAGCTTGATTTGCAAGCATAAAATAAATTTGATCAAGAATATCATACAATCCATGCTCATCATGTTCTAGAGTTTCATTATTTTCCTCTTCCATAATATTTTCTGCTTCAGTTTGGTTATTTTTCTCTTCAGATGGATCTTTGATGTCTGCAAATATTCCAAAGTATCCCTTTCCAATGGTTTCATGCAATGGTGGTTGAGCTTCCTTTGCCTTTTTTCCACACGTGATTCATTAAAATCCCCTTTCCTCAAACCAACTTCTTGCATAGCATTTGGAAGAAATTGAATAACATTAATTCTTTGTTGAATAAAATTGCATTATAGGGGTCTTTTTCAATGACAATGCAATTTCTTTCTTTTTGATGCAGGAGCATCAAGGTGTTTTTTTATTTTGTAAATATGTGAAAAGGGGGTGTGTTGATTTTTAATATCTTATTAAATTAATTTGAGTAAAATAGGAAAATGTGAGGATCTATTGTAAATATCTTTTTATTTAATAAAAGGATATGAGGGAATTTAATTAGTGGAATGATTTTAGGGATAAAGAGCTATCCTTTAGGGATGTTGAGATACTTGGGGATTTTGTGGAGTGACTAAAGGGATATGAACCAAAATTGGTTCAATTCAATTGATATAGATTAGTGAGAATATAACAGGAGGGAGGAGTGAGTGTGAGAAGGGAGGAAGGATTCTCCTTGGAGAGCCTTCGGACAGTTTGTAAAAGGGCCATGGATTTGCAGATCTGGCCATGAGTATAACTGTTGTGTAAATATTTGTTTTATGTGAATATAACTTTAATTTATGGTTGCGCATATGCCTCTAGTTTCCAAGAGCTCTCATATCTCCCACCTCTGGTTTATAATTGAATGATACACCTGCAAGTTTATTATCACTGTTTGTCCATATACCGGCACCAGAGACTTTGGAATTGGTTGTGAGGGATTTTACAAAGCCGTATTACGATGAGTTTGTGGATAGAAGGACCATGGTTTTGGGTTCATTCGGAGCTGGGCTTTACGATGTTTAACCTTTGGATTAAAATTGACAGTTGAAGCACATGCAAGGAGTGCTATAACAGGCATATATATGGATCAACCAGCCAGCGCAAAAAGTGGACATGGGTGCAGTCAGTCCATGAGAATCTTGAGTGCGTAAGTGAATATATATAGATTGTCTGCGTATCATAATCCATTTGAAGAGTATGTTTTCTTTCGGCGGAAGCTTTAATGGCGTAATCAGGTTCTATACTTCTGTTGAGCGTATTCACCATTCATAAATCGTGACTGTCACATATATTTGGCTTCGGTTGCGCAGGGTGGAGGTGTGAAATCGTTATATATATCAATTACATGTGGCTACGAGGTATGATATAGTGTTTATATATATATGTACCATGCTGTGTAAACCCTCCATGCATAATTCCAATATTGTGCTGTATAATTCCGCTGGATATATAGATATATTGTGTGTATGGCGGCCAATTGAATATCACTGTTAAGACTTCAGCAAAATCGCCACTAGTTGACATAAGCAGATAAAGATTAAAGATGCCAGTGACGATTATAAATGGCGGTCAATGCTCTTGTTAAGAGGATTATGGGAATGGTTGAAGACTCTTTGGTCAATTTAGTGTTGTCTAAATTGCTATCATAAATTGTCAACCCGGGGCTCGTAAGCTGATGAAGTGAAGTGTACAATATATACTTAAGCAGCCTTTCCTAGTTCTTTCTGTCGTTTTTAGTTTATGTCTAACTTATCTTCCTAATTTGATGTGATGAAGTTATAAACAAGTGAGTGAATGTGTGTGTATGTGGCAATTTCTAAATGCTTCTTTAATTTTAAAGAGAAAACTTGAACAATAACTTGGAATGGAATTAAAGCTTCGAATGAAAGTAAAGCATCAAACAAAAAGACCAATGGCACTAGTCCAATACCTTTACTGTTGATAAGAA
>APFE030930894.1:0-19451 GCA_000404065.3 Pinus taeda
ATGACTACTCAGGATAATCTAGGCAAAAAGGATTACCAGGTAACTGTGAACTACATAATGCCTCTTGGCAAACCAAGAAGTACGTGTAGGTAATCTCCTCGAATGTTGTGTTTAGTGTATCACATTTAGAAGGTAGCATAGTCGACTTCCAATGGATAAAGGATTGCAACCTAGTGGGGGCTTCCTTTATATATGCGACGATATGGGGAGCACAAGTTCGTACTAGCACTATCTAGTGCCAAAGCGAACGACAACTGCTAGGTTTAAAGACATCATAACACGTATCTAGCCTAGATCTTCTAAATGTGATCGTTAGGTTTCAAATGTGCCTTAGGTTAATTGAATACATTTTAAAGTTTATCTTGAAATTATGTTTCAGTTTTCAGACCTTATCGATGTGATTCGAAAAACTCCTATATGCAACTAATATGAGAAGAAATCCTTTCAATTCAATGAATGTTTAGACTAATGAGAGTAGAGAACACAATCAATGCAACAAACAAGCAACTCAAAGTAGAATGACCTTTTCACTACACTTTTTGAAAACAAAATATTGAAAAACTCTTTCCAATTCCTATATTTCTTATCAAATGAACTTCAAGTAGTCCTTTCAATAGTATAGAGAATTCATTCCTGTTCAAATGCAAATGATGATGCAACTCTAGTCTTCAATGATGCTAGCTAATGTAACATAATGATTCAACAGCCTAGAATTATGTATTTTTCAAGGAAATGACAAAATGAATCTTTGACAAACACTTTAATGAAAAATATACAAAACAATCAATCTCAATCAAATGAAAAACACAAAAGAGAATTCCTTCCAAACTAATGATGCAATGATTCAATCAAGAGCAAGATGAGCAATGTAATCTATGCCCGAAAAGCGATGCTTAAACATCAAAGAAAATTTTTGAAACTTGTTTAATTGAAATGAAAGCAACAGAAGGACTAAAAAATCAAATGCAAGGAGCATCTAACCAACAACTTAACTTACTGAGCACACAAATAGCTGAATGGATGATGACCTAGATGCCATAGGCCTCAAACCACCTAAAGACTAAAAAAATCAAGTAAAGAGAAAGCAAACCAAACAAGCACTCAAACAAAGGAAGTGAAGCTTTCCAGTCAGGGAGAACACAGGAAAAACAAGCTAAGAGGCAGAAATGAAGAGGGAAAGATACATTGGTTATGATCTAGGGGAAACCCTGATCTTCACCTATAGCAATCAATGCAACTGCCTAACTAACAACAAGCACCACAAGGGGGTCGACACGACTGTTTTAGAGAAACTCACACTGATCAATGCGACTGTCAGAATAATAAATGCGCTGACCAAGGATTTCAAGGAAAAATAAAAAAATTTCGAAGGCTAGAACCAGACCTGCCACTGTAAATTTCAGACTCAAAGTAATAAACCAGGAAAACCAGAGAAAACTAAAGGGAAAAGGTGATACTAGAAAAGTTCACACAAAACCCTGAAATGACAATTAATCAAATAGGAGGATTGGCTGCCCATCGGAGTCTCTAATTTGTGGTGCAGGTAAATTCTCGATGCCGACAAAGACAATTCCTCTAGCCCAAGAGAGTGGGTCTAGCCACAAACAAACAATCTATGGAAAAGTTCCTTAATCTAGAATCAAATAAGAGTGCCTACCTCTTAGAACGCTATTCCACTTGGTGATGATCTTGCTTTCTTACTCCAACTATCTTTCGGTTACCTTCCTTTGAATACATGAAACAAGAAAACAAACAACAACAACAAATGTGATAGCATACAAATTGCATTCAACCTACTTAAAATGTCAAGGAATATTAAGCCATCAAATGTAAGATAATAATCAATGTAGGAAATCAATCAATAATTGTATTCATATAAATTCAGAAAGATATTACAACCAATGCCTTGACATTGCTGGTCTCCTCCGACGTAACTGGGTTTCCACACCTCCACTAGCATATCATGGATAGCCCCAATAATAGAAGTTTTAAGTCTTCTTCCCTTTAGTTCTAAACCAAACCAAAAACACTATTCTCGCTCCACAAACATATACTAGAAGACTACAAGCTATGACATCTTGCTGGTTATTCAAGCTCCAAAAACACTAAGACTGAAACTAGTTTAGCTTGTAAAAGGAGGGGTTTATATAGCTTAGATGGAGGGGATATGGTTCCTCTTATCATGGGAGAGGCCTTATCTCTTAGTTTTGTTCCATCTTAATAGGGGAAAGGAGCCTAAGTTGACTTCCTCAGCTCCATCTAGCCCAACCATTTACCACACTTTCGTTACGAAGCTTTTAGACCTGGAAGCTTCGACTCCATATTTAAATTTTTTTCGAAAATATGATTGGCACGACTAAGAAAAGGCTCATTTTCACCGTACGATGGTAGTCCTGGTTTCAATCTCTGCAAATCAGCCTGAGGAGGGAACAGGTCATTAGAGCCGATCTTGTAAACTGGGGTAAAAGGAAGATTTTGGGAAATGATGCAAAAGGGAATTGTTTTGCTCATGAATAGGGACATAATGGGAGTTCCTTCATGATAGGAGAGCATGTAGTGTTCACTGTAGTGGTCCTTTAGGATTGTGGAACGGGGATTACAGGGACAGTGAAAAAATGTTGTGTAATAATGTGGCACAAAAGAAAACAATATAGGGGCTACATGGGACACAACTATAACAATATGGGGGCTACACTAGTATTATAGGTACCTAACAAAATCTTGCTTAACAATATTTCCATGTTGATACTTCATTAAAATATCTTAGATATAAAGTAAGACCAAAACCTTACTATGAAACTGGCATCAAAGCATTGCAAAAAAATCACCTCTGAGAATATAACAAAATATCATTATAGTTTATGATTTTTGTTCACACAATTGAATATATAATGATTTTAAAGAGATCTATCACACTTATAACTTCACTCTTCCATATCTAAATACCAAACAATCATAAGGCGAAGCACTTTATGAGTATTAAAGAGACAAAGTGTAAAAGGTTACACACAAAACTAATGAGTTTATAAACAAACCATGCAATCAACACACCAATACTGTAAATGAACACACTATTAACTAGATTAACAAACCACACAAAGAAATAGATAACAAGAGAGGCGCCGAGCTAGTTTGGTAAGCCCAACCAACCAACTCGCACCCTCTGCGAGTAGCTTAGATCATGAGTAAAAGTAATCGTTAGATACACCGGAAATGGAGAAAGAATCCTGAAATTAGAAGTCTTAGATTAAAATCAAATAAGTCTTTGTTACATCAGGAGATAAGATCTCAAATCCAGTTGATGAGAGAAGCGACACCCTATCATTAAACTAGTAGCATATTGCCATCACAGGTTATCTAGAGTTAGGCATAAGGCCATAAATCAATTTATATATGTTTTTTTAATAATGATTAGGCTATAGAAAAGAAAATCGAATACGAGATGAGATAAACAACAAATCATAACATTTTTCCACTGATAAATGTTTGATATAGCCATAGTCTAAACAAAGGAATTAGACCTAATGCATGAGAAGATTTTAGAAAATGGTTCCTTTTTCCTCGACCTAGGGCTGGCGGTAGAAGGTACGTGTGATTTTTAATTTTGAACCAACTCCAAAATATTATTTAACAAGTGTATGTACTGCCAGTTATCCATTGGCCCTTGTGGCAAGCTTTGACGATAAAGCGATGTACACATCCATTACTTTAGTGCAGGATCTATATAGAGAGTATAGGAACTACAAAATCTCTGGTTAGTGACTAACTAAATATCATAACCTTAGGAAACACACATAAATGAAGGCATGTTATTAAAAATAATGATTTACGTATAAAATTTTAAATATTATGCAATTTGAACACAAGTCTTCATCATTATACCAAAAAGGTTGTGGAAATGCTAGGAAAAGGCTCAAAAACTGGTAAAACATGGGAGCAAGGGAGGGTATTATATAGGAAAAAATAAAGCATGTTATGGTCCTGACATTTCTCAAATGTTTACAAGATAAGTTGTCCTCATATATTTTCCATAATATTGAATATATGTTTACATTTCTAGTCTGCAAGGGTGTTATTAAAGCATGGTGGATGATCTTTGATTAACTAGTAAGTTGTTGTCATTGTTTTCAAGAGTGTTGGAATGGTGTGAGGTCGTATTATTTATGCTTCAATAGAAACCATCATGGAGATCCATTCCTAATTGTAATGACATACTACTTGATTTTGTTGGAAGTTCATACTAAGCAATGATCATGGTTATGTGTGATAATATTGATGGTTTCTTCCTCTTTGGTCCCATTAATCTTTTTATTCCATATGATTTACTTATAATTTTTCTAGTTATGTATGTCCTGGTCATATCTTCAAAAGTTGGAATGTGTATTTATTGTCATCAAGAACTCAAAGAGGTTAACTTTACTGTAAGCTCAGGAGGGATAACACCTCTGTGTGTCTCTTAAAACCTCAATGACAAGAGTTGAACTTTGGCACAAGTCCAAACAATCATAGAACCATCGTGTTTGATCCATGGTCGAGTTCTTCATAAATGGGTCTATATGGCTTATACAACCCAAGTTTTGGGTAGAACTGCTGTGGCATCGACCAAATATCCTCAACTATGCATGCATGAGGGTTTTCCTTACCCTACTCGTAGCAAAAAACATCTCGTTATAATGTGAAATAACACGTGGGAGGAGTCCATTTATGGAGCCTTATCTATAAATAGCTCCCTTTCTTTAGCCTTCGTGACTAAGCACAAGACCATTTCCTTATGACCAAGGTTGGGGTTGGGGCCAACCTTACGCCTTTAACGAATGATTAGAGGCTGGACTTAAAATTATGACAAAGAGTCAGGAGGTCGAGGTTGGTCCCAACACAATTGAAGAAATAACTGTTATTGGAGTTTGGGCCGACCTCTGACTCAGTATCTTGTGGACCCTCGCCATCGTAATGATATATATGGTCGAGGGTATATTTCCGTATATAAACTATATAGCACACATCGATAGAAATTTGCCTTTGAAATATTTGTGACAGAGTATATATATATAGATATATATATATTATATATATATATAGTATATATGTGTGTGTGTGTGTGTGTGTGTGTGTGTGTGTCAAATAATATGCATGCAATGCTTACAATGAGTATGTTTATATATATTTGTGACGGAGTATGTGTATATGTGTGTGTGTGTGTCAAATAATATGCATGCAAGGGTTACAAAGAGTTGTGTTATATACACAATAAACATATATGTTATTTGATATGTAATGGAATGTAAAGTTCAAATCATTGATGTAGAATTATCCTTGCAGATGAATGGAAGAGAATACAACGAGCCTCACCCCTATGACGTCGACAAGGAAGTGGGGAGGCCCTACTACCATAAAGGTCATTAGATGGGCATAAAGGTCATTAGATTCATTTCTAAACTTACCATCCTCAATCTATCATAACTCTATTTCTATAGAGAATTATTACACATAATTTAAGAGAATATATTACATATATTATATTAAAATGACTAACAAAGAAGCCATTAAGATGAAGAAGAAATTATTGTTGCGTACTTTGTGCAATCCTGTTTAACCTTGCACTTCTTAAAAACACCTTCATGAATTACCCAATAGCCTCGAAGAAGCTCTAGAGCTTTTACCCATATATTCACATTGGGTATCCATTCAACCATAGAAACAAAACATACAAAAAGACATAGGGCAAATGCAAAGTTCAACATATCGGCAAAAACATTTAACCAAAACATACAAAAAGACATAGGGAAAATGCCAAGTGCAACATATCCACAAAAACATTTAACCTTTATAGGATACATGGATTTAACGACATCATTTTCTATAGCTAATTATGTATATCAATATAACATCAAATTAAGATGGATCTAGGCTAGTTTAATTTTCCCTTTTAATATGTTATATTCCACATGAATACCATGGGTCATTTTTTCATTTTTTTAAAATTAATTTTTATAAGGTTATTTTTATTTTATTTTAACCAAATTAAAATGTTTGCATTATATTAAGTTACACATCTCTACCATATTTTATTTTTATTTTTGTCTAGTCAAAATGATTACATTAACTTTACATTTATATTATATTATTTTTTAAAATAAAAGTATTATATTTAAAATGTAGAGCCCACCAACTTTAAATTAAGTATTTTACTTTAATTATTTCACTATTTCTCACAAATAAAAGATGAAACCAATTTTATTTATACATAGTAATTATATCGATTTTACGTGTTGGGACAATAATTAATCATATGGGGTAGGCCATGTAGGCAAGTTTCCTTAGTTTCCAAGAAAAATAGTAAATTACTAAGTCAAGTGGGTGCCAAGTGGTAGAAAAGAGAAAACAATTATTAAAATAAACTAAATTTTAAGAACTTGCAATGATATCTATTCCAAAATTTAAGAACTTGGAAAAAATATCAATTTTTTTCTTTTTTCATTTCTTTAATTCTACCCTAGAACACTTTACCAAGGGTGAGGTGAGCAAGTTCCTAAAATCTAAAACACATAGACAGTCCAATAATAAACTGCACAAAAGAGAAAAATAAAAAATTGCAAGAAAGAGAACAAGAGGTGAAACAAAAGGACGAAATACATACATATATAGCAAGTTAGTTTGTTATTAACTTAAAATAATTATAACCACAATAAATCAACTAAATATGGAACCATAAAGATAATTTGATTAGAGTTTTAAGTTGATTAATAACAATTTTCTTGTTAGGAATAGATTTGTACAAGCTACTCATTGATGTAGTCTGTTTTAAATTAAATGATATTGATTTTTTATTACACTGTACAGGCTAAGATTTGCAAAAAAAACCAAATAAATAAATAAAATGAACCTTAAAATATGGGAAAGAAAGTCCACTGAATCTTGCAAAAATAACTTAAATGAATGAATAAACACTGATAATGAATATGAATGAATATATACTACCAGAGGCAGGTTCCCAAAATCTAAAACAAAGGCTAAGAAGAAAGTCTATATAGCAAAATACAAAAAGAATAACAACAAAATAGATCTCATCGGTATCCGTTCATAGAATGATGAACCCCATCCATCAATCTTCTTGTTCATGCCAATCCTTTGGTACCCTCGAGGAGATTATGTGAAAATCCAATCCAAGAGAGATAGTGAGAGAGGTAGGTTAATGCTCAATGCTCATCTTCGTCGTCTTCGTCCCCCGGAGGTGGAAAATTCAAATCAAATGATTTCGGAGTCACTTTTTTCTGTATAACAGGATCATTTAGGGAGAGTTGACTGTCCAATACTACTGAGCTGGTTGTAGGAAGTTTATTCTTGGTTGCACCTGCTCCTACCCACTCATTGCCATTGGGTTTATTTATCATGTGAGTCCCCACAATTTTACCACACAAAGGCTATGGATTTTTAATTTTTGGTTGAACCGATACAATGGACAATTTAATGTACGGAAAGGTTTTAGGTTTGCAAAGAAGGTTGTAATTCTTGTTAATGAATGTGGATTTTACTTAAAACAACTAACACAATTATTTGAATCGGCATGGGCCTTTTAGCCGCACTTGTAGGGAAGTTGGTGGGCTTATCTCTATTGAACATGGTACATGTGTCACAACCTGTTATATGGTCTTTTTCTTTCACTTTTAAGAAGTATGGCGTGTTTAACTTGAGTTTTAAGTTTTAAGTCCTATGCGACTCGTAAATTGTTATTTTATAATAAATTATTATTATTTAGTTGTTAATTATAATGCCGATAGTTATCTAAGGTTAATTATATAATTTAAAAAGAATTTTAAATCATATTCTGAGATTAAAAAAGTATACCAATGTCAACTATACTAAAATAACTAATTTTTTTTGTAATTAAAAAGAGTTTTAAGTCATATTCGGAGATTAAAAGAGTATACCAATGTAAACTATCTACACTAAAAAAAACTAATTTGTTTTGCAATTATCATTAATGTTATTGTTAGTGGTTACCATTAAATTATTTTTCATAAAATATATATTTTTAATAACATTTAATTTGTATAGGTTTTTGGGTGTACTTAAATTGACCATTGTTGTGATATGAAGTGATGTTGAAACTAAAAGATTTAAGATTCAAATTTTATACTAAAGAAGACAAAGTGTAAGCCCTAGAGATATAATGACAAGGTGTAAGCCCCGGAGGTATAGTGACAGTGATAAGAATAGATCTCATGTCATATAAGAACTACACTGATTCAATTGTCCATTCCTCTAATTAAAAAAAAAATAAATAAATCTTATATATAAATATAATTCCAATTACATTTTAACCTTTTACTTAAAAAATAAATATATATTAATCACATTTTTAACCTTTTACTTAAAAACATAACTTTTATTTAACGAAATAATGGATGAATTTTATAAATATTATAAAATTTATTAAGTTATTATTAATATTAAAAAAATAAAAATTTTAATAATTAAATTTAGGTCAAATTATATTTACGATAATAACTATATTAATAAAATGGTTGATATAAATTGATAGACATCATTTTCCACTTATAATGATGCTAATTGGCATATGAAAAGTAGAAAATGACATGGATTGATGTACTCAATAAAGTGGTTGTGATAGTTGACAACCCATGTGAGTAGGGTGGATTAGTAGACCATGGATGACTATGGTCAACATCATCTCATTATGGTTAAAAAATGGTTGACGAGGGTTGAAAATGGTTAATTGTGGCTGTTGAGGGTTTTTTATGGTTGATGATGGTTGACTGTGATTGAAGAGGTTGAAAATGGTTGTCAACAATTGTCAATGGTTAACTATGGCTATTGAGGGTTGTTGATGTTTGATGATGGTTGAAGAGGGTTTACAGAGTTGACAAAGTTGACCGTGGCAGAGGAGGGTTCACCATTGTCAATCATTAATGTAACAATGTATTCATGTTACACTAATGTTGGTCATTGTTACAATAATGCTACATTAATGTTTGTCAACTATGGTTGACCATGGTTGATATTGCACCAACATAGATCCACCTTAGCCCCTGATATATCAAGCACCAAGAAGGATCGAATCTCTTGAGGTGCAAATATTGTCTAGAAATGCAAAATTTGAAAGAAGGATCAAATCCCTTGAGGTGCAAATATTGTCTAGTAATGCAAAATTTGAAGAAATGTTTGCATCTCGAGAGATTTGATCCCTCTCATTATCTGGGAGATCCAAAGTTAAGATGGACCTATGGTGGTTCTATATGTATGGATGTGTCACATGTCTACTACAAGGTGAACATGGAAGGAATTTCACATCTTCATTTTGAACAATGCATTAATAAATTGTTTTAATTATAATATACATTTTTCATTTCCAATTGTTTTATATAATATATACATAGATAACATTGAAATATTTTACTTAATGTGTATATTGAAATATCTTGTTTATAAAGAAGTAGGAAGTAATTGAATTTTTTGTTGAGAAAATAATTGTTATTGATGTCAAGGGTTATTGGTGGGTTATGTGGAGCATCTTTGGAGCTATCTATTGTTAAGAACTCAACCTTTTTGTAGCTCTAACCCTAGCCCTATTGTGGAGCACAACTAAACCCCCTTGTGAATAAACTCAGGCTTGTGGCAAGGCATAGAAATCGCCCCCCCTGTGATTGAATTTGGGCTGGTGGCAAGGTGTAAAACTTGCCCCCCATATGACTGAATTCAGGCCTATGGAAAGGTGCAAAAGTCAACTCCACTGTAACATATTTCAGTCTTGTGGTAAGGAGTAGACTCGACCCCCCTTTTGGACAAAATAAAACCTATTCTTGGAGAACTTGGACTTGTATTGGCATAACTTTCAACCTTATTTGATATTTGTTTTCAACCTCTTATTGACTCATATTTCGGCCTCATTGGTGATTATTTTGGAGCTTGATCTGATTATATTTTAGGGTCTTGAGACCAAATTTGAAGTAGGTCTTAAGAGATTTTTTGGAGTATATTTTGATGTGGTTTTAGACCAAACCTTGAAGAGCCTTTGGAGTAGCCTTTGAAGTGATTTTGGAGTATAACTTGAAGAGTCCTTGGAGAAACCTTGGAATTGATTTTGTAGAAGACCATGAAAAGTCTTTGGAAAAGCCTTTGAAGATATTTTGGAACACACCTTGAAGCAATACTTTAGATCTATCTTGGTAAAGTTGTTTAATCAATGGTTGAGTTATATTTGAAGTGTTTTGCAAATATTAGAGCCTAAGAGGGTTGGTGTTGTCATTAAAGGTTGAAGCCTTGTAGAATTGAAGTATTTATAAAAATTGGAGCCAAAATTTGAGGAATCGTGTCCTCATCATTTGAACAATATTTATATGTTATTCTTATTTTATTTATTGTGTTTTGGAATAACTTATTCTTCTAATTAAGAAAATATGACCTAGCTAATAAACAATTGAAAGAAATACTTATTCAACACCCCATGTCCCCCCCATTAGTAATTCCAACAATTGGAATCAGATCCAACTTCTTCAAGATCAATCTAACAAAAAGAAGAAGGAATTTTTGAACTAAAACGTCTAGCAAGGAAGCACTTAATGGTCCCCACTTTGATAGAACAAATTTTACATTTTGGAAAATCATGATAGAGTACTATTTGATGTCCCTTGGAGTAGAAGTATGGAAATCAGTTACAAATGGATACAAAATTCCATCTCCTCTACCAAAAAAAAAAGATAGAAAAAGGCGTATGTAGAAAATTCCAAGGCTTTGAATTCTATAACAAGTGGTATGTCAGACTCAGAATTCACCAAGGTTAAGAATTGTGAATCATCAAAAGAAATGTGGGGCAAGCTTGTTAGTACCTATGAAGGAGATGACAAGGTCAAAAAGGAAAAGCTTCAAAATTTTAGAAGGTAGTTTGAAAGTATTGAGATGAATGATGAAGAATATATTGTTTCTTACTTCCTCCAAGTAGATGAAGTAGTTAATTCTCTTAGAGCGTTAGGTGATGATGTTAAGGAAAATATGATTGTCCAAAAAGTTTTAGGATCTCTTCTAGATCATTTTGATGCTAAATTTTGTGCCATAGAAAAACTAAAATATTTGGATAACTTATCAATTCATGAGCTTCATGGAATCCACATAGCATATGAGATGAGGTAAGGAAATCCAACTCAGAAGGAAGTTGAATTCAAGGCATCAAATAAATTGAGAAAGGGGAAGAATTGTGATTGCACCAATGATGATTATGATACTGGAATGATACCATTTCTCAGAAGGTTGAAGAAAGGATCCAAACTCAAAGGTAAGCTACCTATGATTTCTTTTAGATGTGGTAAAATAGGAAATTATCCAACCAAGTGTCATTTACAGGATGATACCGATGATGAAAACGAAACCAAGAAAAGAGAATTCAAGAAGAGAGTCTCAGAAAAAGACAATTTCTTCTCTAAGCAAGACAATGATGACTCCGATGAAGAAGAATATGATGGAAGCAAAGAAATAATTTTCATGGCCTTCACAAATGAAAAAATAATCCAAAAGAATAATAAGGAAGTATGGATGAACTATTGATCAGTACCTTAGAGGAAAATGATAGACTCGAGGAAAATAATGGAAAATTATCTCAGGAAATCATCTCTCTCAAAACCAAGAAAGAAAAATCTAAGATAAAAGAAGAAGTGTTGAACAATAAACTAAAGGGAAAGGAAGAAATTTGTGAAAAATTGGAAGTTGAAGTAGTGTCTTTAAAAAGGGAGTTGGAAAAATCCAACAAGAATTTGAGGAGTTCTCAAATATTGGATGTTATTCTCAGCTCCCAAATACAACCACATGACAAATATGGAATTGGCTTCATAGGCAAATCTTCACATTCAAAGGAAGATACCGCTGTTCATCATGAATAAAAACCTAGAAGTTTTGTTGATGTCTTTAAAAGATCTCATCACAATAATCCTACAGGAAACAAAGTTCATCCAAGGAATCCGAAGTATTCTATCCCTGAAAGGAATGTCTCATCAGGAGAAGTATATTTATAATAGATATCAAACTATTTTTCTCAGTCATTGTTTATTTTGCAAAAAAATGGGTTATCAAGAAAAGCACTACAAGGCGTTAAGGGATAATTACCAAAATAATTCTTCACATAACCAAATCTTAACTTATAATTCCATTGATACTCTTTCAATCTAAAATTTATAATGCATGCAACAGTCTATGCCACGAAGCACAAAAATGTCCACTGAAGCCAAGAGAGAGAGTCCGGAGAAAGAAGGCTGAAGAATCTACCCTTGACAAATGTGGTCTAGTTATGTATGCTCATAACAATGAAATTTAGTGGTTTTTAGATAGTGGATGTTCTAGGCACATGAAAGGCGACCAGAAAAAGTTCATCTCATTAATCAAAGAAAATGATGGAAATGTTGTTGAAAATGAAACAAGAGAATCTAGTTCTGACTTTGTCGTGGTCAAACTAGATTAAAATTTGAATTTCTATTTCAGCGTAATACTTGGAGGTATTTAACTAAGGTGACATGGCACTTGTCACTTAGTTAACTCAATAAATTCAAGTTGGGGAAGCTTGAGTTGAATTATACATGAATGATTGCTAATTTGTAGCAATCCATTTCAGTTAATTTGAGTTATTGTTAGTTTAACTAGTTCTAACTATCAGAAGAAATAATGGAGGTCAAGTTATGGAAATGGAACTTCAACCACACTTAGTGATCAACCAATTAACTCAACAAATCAACCCAAAATAATTATTTCATGTAGAGAATTCAAGTTACTTAGTTGAGATGGAGATTCCAAGGCAATGTATTATCTATTGTAGCATATTCCCATGTGTACAGGTAGTGCATGCAGTCAGAGATTGACCTAAGGCTATTGCAATATTCCTTGGTGTGAAATTCCTAAAAAATAGGGGCAATTTCCCAAGGGAACAACACAAAGAAATAGGAGCTTGGGAAGGCTTGAATTTGGCTAAGTGTTGGGGCAGGTTCAATCAATCACACAAGGGGATAGACTATACACTTGCATGGTGTTATTAGGCTTGAGAAAACATTATATTTCTTCTCTATTCTATGATTAATGCAATATAGATAGTAAGGGTTTTTTAGCAGTTTCTGTCCCATAGATAAATATTTTTGCATTGGTGATGTTTCCTTTTGAATGTCTATGATTCTTGTTTTAGATGGTAAATTAACCTCCACAGACTAGTAGATTAGCTTCAAGTCTTGTGATTTAGCAAATTTCATGAGAAATATTGAATCTACACATTCATTTCTACATGGCATTGGATCTAGAATAACTGTACAATAGAGATTTCAAAGTTGTCATTGCAGGAGTGTTATAGACATATTTGGGCACTGCAACCCCAATATTATATGTCCATAAACCAAGGGCTTCTAAGTCCCTAAAAGTGTTATTTCATACTAGTCAGCTGATTACATCATCTCCCAGAAGTTCTCCATGAAAAACTGCTCAGAACTAGTCAAAACTGGACCATCTCACATGCTCCATGGTCAAAGTGCGATGCATCCCACCTAATGCACACAGGGGGTGCGATGCATACTGAAAAGCCCTTCTATGGGGTGCGATGGGCGAGAGTAGACAAATGGCAGAGACAGTTTGTAAGGTGGATGGTCATGGAATATTCCAGAAACTTCTCCTGTGACACTTGCCTCTCTGAATTCGCCCAGGGATGAGTAAGAGATCATGAAATCTCCAAGTGGAACTGAGAACTATTGGAGAAATGAAACTAATCAAAAACCCAAAAGCTGACTCACCCACCTGCAAACATCTATATATGGATCCCTCATCCGAGAGATCCAAAGGCTGGAATTTTGCATCTTGTAAGGAAGTGTTGTTGGTTTCTCTGTGCAACATTGTTGGGTGATCTAAGCTTTTCATGAGGTGAAGAGGGCTTTCGTGCTGGGAGGATGGTGCTGGGTTAGATCAATGGGTTGTAATCCTCTCTTCTACTACATCTATTAATAAATCTATTTTCGTTTTCCTTCATATTCTTGTATATCTGAGTTGATATATGCATTTGTATGGTCAATATATATCTAATCCTATATTTTTTATGATTGTAGATCTCTATACTTTGATGGTATTATTCTGCTTTGACTCTATAGATGTTCTTTGAAGCGGGACAAGTGGGGAAGGAGCAACAAATAGCTGTCAAAGGGGAGAGGAAACAAGAAAGGAGCCAAGTGAAAAACTGAGGTTGGTACTCTCTACTTCTCTCTCATCTACTTCTCATAAAGGAAAACACAAGTGACTTTAGTTTTTTTGTTTCTAAGATAGCTACCTGTCTCAGTGGGACTAGCAACTCTGAATGGACACTAGTTTTCTCGATAACAAAATGGTGACTCCATTGGGGAGCAAATAGCTTGTTTGATTCTTCCTAGTTTGTTTACTTTATAATCTATAGATGGAGCCTGAAGTTATGCCAGCTAGCCTTCAAACTACTTTTGCAACTGCAAAGTAGATAAACACTGCTTCAGTCAATCTTGGGGTTAGTTTATGAATTAAACATCTAACTTGCAAACATCCTAAGTGCCCTGGTGGTGGCTCAAGTAACCTCATTAGATCAGCCCCTATGCTTTGTATTTACTGACTATCATTAGCTCAGCCTAAATCCCTGAACTAAGCTGCAAAATTTGACCAAAAACCAAGTTAAAGTCTTGTCCCTGGACTATCGCACTGTCTCCTTTTGACAGTCTGGATGCATCACACCTCTCGTGTGTTGTAGGTGAGATGCATCCCTATTTCCCTGTGTTACAGGTGCGATGATCAGATAAGACTATTTGTGCCTCCAGATTTTGGTTGTTCTTCATTCTCTTCAGCTTTATTCAGGAGTTTTGTTGTCTATGATCAATATACCACTATTGAAACTCCCTTCCTTTGCATTATTCAGCCTCCATTGTACAAATAATTATGAATGTTTTTATGTATTTTTCGCCATTTACAGTTCTCCTTTACAAGAAGTAGCTTAATCGAACTATCATCTCTTGATTTGGAAGTGTCGCAAGTGTCGTTTTCAGTCAAAGAAAAGAATCCTACTCTTTTTTATGGTTGATTAAATTGTTACTCTTGTATTTGATTTGAATTAATAGTATTTCAAGTGTCGAAAGTAGTTTTCAAATTGAAGTTGAAAGTGTCGCTCTTAGCCTTCCTTTCGTTTTTAAAATTCGAAATCAGAAAGTGTCGTCTTAGCCTTCCTTTTGTTTTTGAATTCAAAATCGCAAGGTAGTCTTCCTTTCATTTTTTGAATTCGAAATCGAAAAGTATCGTCTTAGTCTTCCTTTTGTTTTTTGAATTTGAAATCGCAAAGTGTTGTCTTCGTCTTCCTTTTGTCTTTTGAAGAGAAAATTGTCAGTACTGTCTCTTTGAGAGAAAAGATAGTTCAGATTTGTACCTAGCATTCTTTTTGTCACTCACACATTAAGAAAGCGGAAAACAAATACATGCATGTGCATTTGCATTTAGACTACTTGTTAATTTTGATTTAGGACAGTGCATCTAGTGTGTGCTCTCTACTCTATGTTGAAAGAATTTCGCTTCTCTTTCCTTAGTAGCTAGGATTTTCATTGCAAAAAGAAGAGTAAATGACTGTTTATCATCTTTGGTTGCATATTTAGGAATTGTATATCTACATCATGCGGTGAACCTTAAAGGCAAACTTCTTGAGAAAGATCAACTGTAAAATAAATTCAATGAACATAAAAATGCTTTGGAACCTAACGCACAACATTTAGAAATCTAGGCTAGAGACGTATTCCAGCGTCGTAAAGCCTGGTAACTATCACTTTCATCGTAGGTTGGGTGATTCCTCCTCTTTGAGACGGCAAGTGCCAGTACGGACTTGTTCTCCCACGTACCGTCGAGTATATATTGGGAGACCACAATAGGTTATATCCTTCATCCTTAGGAAGTCGTGTATACCGCCCTATCGATCATAATGCACTGAAAACAGCATTTGGGAAGATTGACTGCCATACCGTAAAAAGTATTCTGCAGTTTTGCGATTGGTTTGGTAATCCCTCTGTCTATATTTCCAGAGCAGTCTCTTTCTTTCCTTTTCAAACTCCTTAAAGGAAAAGGTCCATCTGAGCACTTGTCACTTCGGGCTCATTAAAAATTGAAGGTGACTAGAGTCATATTTATCTTTTTCTCGACTCTTAAAAATTGAAAAAGCAAGTTGTGTCAAAGCGTTATAAAATTTATTTTAATCGGAATAACGTCACTATTCCCTCGTTGGTCTTAGGTTGAGAAAATGGAGTCCACCAAACAAGGATTTCCCCTTGGGGGAAATCCTAGTCCTTTCTCCTCTTGGGGAGATGTTGGTGCACCTCATACGGCCACATTGTCCCTTCCAGGACTGACAATCGGCTTGCCAATATGGCTCTTCTCGACCTCTATCATTTAAAGCACCGTGATTCCTGAGCAATCAAATCAGCAACTAGATGATACTAGAGTTACCCCCCAACCTTCTGCTTCGTTTTTTTCTCCCTCCCCTCCTTCCTCTTCACTTGGTGAAGCTGGTAAAGCTAAAAACCAAGTAACTAAGAAGAAGAAGAAAGGGAAGGAGAAGGAGAAGAAGAAGGAGCCAAAGGAAAAAAGGGGCAACCATGCTTCGTCTAGCAAAAATCCACACACTACACCGTCCAAACCTATATCTCCATATGTCATTTGCAAAGGAGACCACTATCATCGAGATTGTCCTTGCATCCCTCAGATCTTAGGGGACTGGTCTCCTTGTTTGCACAATCTGGTGTCGTCAACCTCTGACGATCATGTTGAGAGTACACTGTCAACTAGTGAAAACGAAGTCTCTGGGCAAAAAGGAAAGTATAAATTTCCTTGTAGGTTGTGTGAAGGCAATCATGCCATCCACCGTTGTCCCTTCCTGGATGAAGCTAAAATAGTCTTGGATAACCGTCCTGCTTCACAGCTACGGCTTCCTCCTGGATACAAGAAACTCTTGCCGAGTCCATCGCTAGTTGAAAATCCAACTTACACACCTTTGTGGTCGGTAGAAGCATCTATCATTGAAGATAAACCCTCTAAGTCCACACCGAACCAAATTCATCGGGTCGATACGGCAGTCGACCCAGTCTTGTCTTCAGAAGGTCCATCTTTAGATGATACAGTCATTGAAGAGAATGAGAATGACACCGTTCAAATTCTTTTCATAAACACAGACTCCGATTAACATGGGGGAAATCTACCTGTTCCTTTACCGTAGGAAGGAAGTTCGTCAGAGTCGTATCCGACCGTTTATTCGGTCCCACATCTGAACAACCTAGTCATTTCCTTCGACTGGAATCTACTAGGCAAACCTCGTCTACCGTCTAATGTACCATTCCGAATCATTTTACAAGCTTACAGAATGTTCGTGGTCGGTACTATCATAGATGAAGGGGCTTCTGTGAGTATCCTTTCCTCAACTGCTTGGAAAGTGATTGGTTCACCATTGCTTCTGCCTAAGATGAGAAATCTAACAGGCTTCGACAAAGGAACCAATCAACCGTTAGGGATCCTTCCAAATTTGCCTGTAACTTTTAGAGGGAAAACCATTTATCTAAACGTAATGGTAGTCCAAGGACCTTTAGATTACAATCTACTCCTTGGGCGTGACTACATTTATAGCATGGGAGCCATTGTCTCCCCACTCTTTCGAGTAATGTGTTTTCTGCATGAAGGCAGAGTGGTCCAGCTCGTAGACCAGCTTTCATTCCCCAACTCACACATAGCTAATAGTCAAATGCCATCCCTAACTGGTCTTTTCACGCATGGAATGTCTCATAAATCTCCATTCTATCCACCTGATGAGCGCGAGTAATTCGGTGATTGTGACTGAAACCCAGGGGGCATGCACCCTGGTCTACTTCAGCAAAAGAACCCTAGGTATAAGGTGGGTTTCCGCGTAGGAATATGACTAGTCTGACACACTCGTCCGTTTAGGAAAATGGGATTAGACTGGAATAAGATACCTCCGTCACAAGGTATGCCTTTCCTGACAGAACAAATGCTTTGTTTGCAAATTGAAGGGTAACCTGGAAACTCTACTTTGTACGTTAAAAGGTATGCCTTTCCTGACAGAGCAAGTGCTTTGTTTGCAAATTGAAGGGTGACCCGGAGACTCTACTTCATTATACCTTGGGGCATGCAAACCTTTTCGCATGGAAGTGAAAAGCAGCCATTTATTTTCTTAGTTTGTAGATTCTCAACCCTTTAAACTCGTAGGATTGGTAATTCTTAGCTTACATAAAGAAAGGATTCGGAGCAAAGTTTCGAATGGTGAAAGCTCCCTAAAAATTGAACCTTTCGATGAGACATCCTTATTATACAACTGGCACAAGCAGTTTTACCAAAGTTCAAGCTCATTAAAAATTAAACCTAAGCAATGAGCACAAGTTCCACCAGAGTTTAAGCTCATTAAAAAATGAACCAACCTCCGGTAAATAACCATTGTGAACGCATTATCATCAGCTTTTGAACCTTGGTCGTGTTCTTACCATCACCTCCACTCTGTTTTAGCCGATCATATGCCTCCATTTGATTGTTTACCCTTTTGAGGAACAGTTGTGATGAGTGATTCTGTTAGCCATCCTCGTAACACTGCCGTAATTGCAAAATTCCAAACCTTACCTGGAACCAGCTGCTATCTAAAAATATCACTCGTTCCTCAACAAACGAGTTTCCTTTAAGCTCTTCTCATCTGACTCATAAAATATGAAAATATTGTCGAGCAATTGGCCTCTCCAGCTCATTAAATCTATCAGAAGTGTTATTCCTCCTCTAGATTTGAATCTTTTTGGACCTGAGGGATTATTACACAAAAAGATCGAGCACTTGTCTTGTTCGGCTCATTAAAACTATCGAAAATTCATCCCTTTAGAAGAAAATTCATCCCTTTCGTATTATTTTATACTTTTTCAGACTTAAGGGATTATATGACAAAAAAGGATTACTGGAGTTTCCTTTCCGTCCCTTTTCAGATTCTCTAAAATTGAAAAAGGACTAAGTTTTCTTTGTCGTTAAACTCATTAAAACCAATAGCGACAAACTTGTCCATGCAGACAAGAACGAGTTTCACTGTCGTTAGGCTCATTAAAACATAGCAACGAGTTTTCCCGAAGGGAAAATTATAGAACAAGCATATGTTATCCTCCTCAAGCTTGACAAAAATAAAGAGGCACTGGTCAGCAATGACTGGGGAAAAATTGGGAAGAAAACTTGAAGAAACTTTATTGGTAGCAAGTTGATCTTGAACATGACACTTTCACTCCATCACCATGATTGATTCGGGTTGGGTTACTCTGTTCATCGGTCATATTACCATTGGTTCATCGTACCATCCATTTTTGGGGTTAACGCTACCAATCCATTTCAGTGTCACCAATATGTTCAAGAGAAGTCGCTCAGAGAATTCACCAACCCAGCTTGTGTCTCAT